>JABUQX010035884.1:0-20000 GCA_015478945.1 Trachelipus rathkii | reverse complement strand
TTGCATTCTAGCAAGTAAAGACTGGAGCAGAAGTGAAATGACTGGTTGACGAACTGAAGGACTCGAGTCATCGCGCATATGAGTGGATAGAAGTCTTAGATGTGCAGGTGAGAAGATCATTAATGAAAAGTAAGAATAAAGTAGGAGATAAGACAGAACCCTGAGGAACACCACTATTGACAGAAAAAGAAGAAGTCGCTCCATCAACCACAGCCGATATTGAGCGACTTGAAAGAAAGCTAGACATAAGTAAGCAAAGAGAAGGAGGAAACCCAAAGGAGGGAGCTTGGCGAGAGCAGTGAAGCGTGCCATACTTGGTCAAATGCTTTGGATATGTCAAGCGCCACCACGCAAGTCTCCCCGTAGTTCCTAAGGGCGGAAAACCAAACCTAACCTAACCTAATCTTATCTAATCTAACCTAGACGAAATTTTCTACTAAAGAAATTATCTGCCATAGTTATCTACCAAATTTCTTTTGATCTGTTATAAAAATCCGATACGATCAGGACTCTGAGATCGGAATCGGAATTGGAATCGAAGTCCGGAATTTTGGTGAATCGGAATTGGAAACGGAACCAGAGTCGAGTTGGAATTCCTTCCCGGAACCGAAATCTGAATCATAATAGGTTTTGGAAGTCGTATATCGGAAACGAAATTGAATCGGAATTGAATCGGGAATCGAAACCGGAATTGAAATCGGGTTGTCTTATTAACGATTAACGAACAATTCGTGAGTATTTGACACCACCTAAATCTGTGAGTTTGAAGTAGGGTATACCGATGCACCGGTGTGGTGCGGTGCGGTGCGGTGCGGTGCGATGAGCGATTCTCAATGAAACACAAAAGGAGCGGTGTGGTGTAGTGCAAAAAGATTGACTAACGATACGGTGTGGTGCAGGTGCGGGGCGACGCTGGTGCAGTGTGGTGCAGTGTGGTGCGGTGTTTGCCCTCCAGGTATAGTGCGGTGCGATGCTGGCGTAGTGCGGTGTGGAGCTGTGCAAGACCACCTGGTGCTCTGCGATACTGGTGCACGACCTCCTGGTGTGCTGCTGTGCTCAACCACCTGGTGCGAAGTAGTGCGGTGCGGTGCGGTGCGGTCTAAAGCTGTGCCAACTCACCTGGTGAGCAGCGGTGCGGTGCTGATGTACAACCTCCTGGTGCGCTGCGGTGCTTGTGCAAGATCCCTCGGAGAGGTGCAGTGCTGATGCAAGACCTCCTGTCGTGGTGTGGTGCTGTTTCAAGACCTTCTGGTGTGGTGCGGTGCGGTGCGGTGCATCACCAGCAGGATATTTAAGAAGAAATTATATGAAAATGAAAGGAAATATTAAAGAATAAAAGTTTCCTAATTAGTATTTTAATTACAGTTATTTTCTAAATGAAAATAAGAAGAAAATATTTTTCTTTCAAATATTTTAAATATTTTTCTTTCAAATATTTTTAACTTCTAATTATTACCGTTACTGAAAAAGAGACATTAAAAATAATTTATTGAATATATATATATATATATATATATATATATATATATATATATATATATATATATATATATATATATATATATATATACTTAAATATACATATATTATATATATATCTTAATATAATATAGATATATATATATATATGTAATATACTAGTTATTATAACTATTGAATATAATATATATATTATATATATATATGGGTGATGGGGAACTGTGGAAGAAACTACAAGGAAATTAGTTTATCGAGTGTTGTAGGGAAGATAAGTGCTGGTATTTTGGGTAAAGGTTACGTCGAGAGACTAACTAGTTAATTATTGAGGATAAAAGAAAATTTAAGAGTGGTAGAGGATATGTGGATCAGATTTTTATATTTAAGATTATTTGGTTTTGTGTAATGAATCTGAAGAAATTTTGAAAAGATTGGTAGATGGGTTGGCTGCGTGTATGTAAATTTAAGTTTGAAAGTAAATTTAGATAATAGAAAGATGATGGCGATATAGGCGACGAGAGTTCGTAGTTTGAAATCATGTTGGATGGTAGGGAATTGGAACAAGTAGGTAGAAATTACCTAGAGAAGTTCCCCTCCTTGAATAGGGCTATGCCCGTGAGGTGTGAACTTTTTAATAAAAAAAAAAATAATAAAGTATCTGATTTTAAATATCTAGGTTATATGTAGGATGAAAAGAAAACGGATAATAAAGAGTATCAAAGTTTCGAGTGGTAGGAAGGTGGCTGTTACAATTAAATCTTTGGTGAATGTAAAGGAACTGAGTTTTGAGTGTTCTAGGGTTCTGCATGAGGGGATGTCGTTACTGGTATTAATTCTTAGTAGTGAAACCACAGTCTGGAATATGAAGTACTGATCTATGTTGAACTCTGTTCAGATGCATAATCTTAGGGGCGTATTAGGTGTGGGAAATATTTTCAAAATGAGAAATGAAAGTATTAGGGAATTGTGTAAATGAAAGAATAAATGAGATTGAGTATGAACCCCGAGACTGACAAGAAACCACAGTGGGATCCTAGTGTGGAATTTGATTGCTACTGGCTCTCACTTAATGGTATGAGGTGGTGGTAATGGGAGGACTGGGCTTTCTTTTATGACTTAAGCACATGCTTCTACCTAATTGCTCAGTTTCCGGTGAATGTTTTCACACCTCATCCCCAGTCTGTCAGGAGTCGAGAGGAGGCTAAAAGAAAGCATATAATATATAATATATATATTATATATATATATATATATATATTATAATATATATCTATATAGATAATATATCTTATATATAATTATATATCTAATATATATATATTATATATATAGTAAATCTATTTTATTTAATTAAAGTATTTAAATATTTAAACTCTACTTACTAAATTTTGGAAAGTGTTTAATTCTGTGGGAGGAGATAAAGACAGTGCAGAATCTAAATAGAGAGTTAGTAATTGGGCAAAATTTAGTGAAGTACTTTCAAATCAAAGCATTTTAAATATAACATTTCAGAATATCCGTTTGAACTTTAATAGGTATTATTTGGAATGCATTGACCGACGACACGTATTGTTTATCAATATTCACAATAGAAGCTTCTTCAAAACAAACCAAAATTATCATGCATTGTACCTTTTTTTTTTTTTTTTAATTTTCATACAATATTAATATATATATTATATATATTATATATGGTTGAATTATGCATATATTTTTAAATTTCTGAGTAGATTTAAGAGATCGAATCTATACACTTTTCCATTTTTTTTCTTATATTATTATATATATGTATATACTATATATTATATACAGTTATATATTTAAAATATATATATTGAGTAGCAAGGCTTTAAGTAATATAGGAAATAGGTTTTCCTAATCTGAGTATTAATGATAGTGGGTAGTATTAAGTATATAAGTATGTAAGTAGTAGATTTAATATATATGATTGTGATATTTTAGATATATTTTGAAAAGAAAATGTGGAGTCACTCAATAATATATAGTATATTTATTATATATAGTGAAGGTGAGGTATAGATGGTAATGTTAGTAGTGTTATGGGGGAGGGTAGGTATGTTAATACTTTATTATATATATATATATAAATTGTATTATATTTTATTTATACATAGCATCACCATTTCCCTGCATGGTTGCAAGTGTCGGTTGGTGTAATAATTAATTACTATGTCATTTATATTCACACGAAAAGAGTAATATGGTAGAAGGGGGTTTTCAGCCCTTTGCCACAGAAGGAAGAGAATTTGAACATTTTCTCATATGACTCGATGTTCATGAAAGTCAGCTTCACCTTCTTATTTTACTTATATTTTAAAATTCTTCTTTTTTTATTAATATTTTTTTTAATATTCAAAACTACCGAAAGAATAAAGTTGAAAATTGTGCTCCCCATGCCCTATGGATTTTTATTGAAAATTTAATTTAAATGTAAAAATTTTGCGTTTATTTTTAAAAATTTCGAAATGGTAAAAATATATTTTTACCTTTTAAGTAGTTAGAGTTACTGGGAATCAAAACAATCTCTCTCTCTTCCTGCAAATGGTCAGATACTTTTTTAGTCATCTATCGATTCGTTCTTTCTTTCGTAAGTCATTCAGATTTCTTCTCTTTAACAATCTCTTTTCTGATCTTCTCTGTTTTGCAATCCCGCTCTGGTTCAAACTGCTTTCCACACTTGCTGACGTCGAATCCAATATATTGATATATATATATCTTATATATTATATATATATATAAATATATATATATATACAAATTATAAAATAAAAATATTATATAATATATTATATATACTTATATATATATTATAATAAATATAAATTCCAAAAGATAATAGGGGGGGGCCCGGAAAACCTCTCCCTAGAACAACGTCCGTTTTGCTAGACTCGGCTTAGCCGATTTTATTATTATAGAGAATGAACGATATCTTGCAATCTTTGAGTGTATGATAAAATTCTCCTTATTTTTGTGAAATATGGTCATCTGAAAGAATACATAACATTGTATATAAGTATAAAATATTATGTAAAATTTAAACAAAGAGTGTAGGAACATCATCGGCATTGAATAACCCTATTTTTAATCAATATAAATTGTAACGGCTCGTACTTAAAAAATGCAGAGAGCAAATTTCAAAGACAGTATACAATACATTCGTGAATTTAATTTTGTTACAAGTTTGTTTTTTTTTCCTGTCTAAGAATCTAATTTAAATCTAAATTTAATTTAAGATAAAAATATTAAAATAGCATTTAGTTAAAATTAATAAATATGGATAATGGTCCTGCATATGTTAAAAAGCTAATCTAGAATGTTGAAAGGAAAACTATAGATACCATAAAAAATTATATGCAAAGAGAACTGTTAGGAATGATAACTTCAATATTTTATAAATTAATATTTTGTTAATTATAATTAAACAATAAATAAATAAATGAATTATTATGCAATAGAAGTTTTAAACTTGTTCAGTTTTTCTTTTTTTTAGTTGAGTTTGAGTTCAGTCTATTGAATAGACCTCTGCTTCTGTAGTTTTAGAACTTTAAACGTTTTGCCTCAAGGCGCCGTGTCCTGCATTTCGTAGCCAAAGTGTTTATGATTTCCTGTTGTATAAAGGGTACCATTTGTTTGAAGATTTAATTGATTTCATATTTCTAATAACTCCACCAACCATTGGGTAAATAACTACATCGTGTTGGTTGATATTTGCGAAAATTAAAGGTATTTTTTGTCCTCGTTCTCCATTTGAAAATTGCTAAGGTTACACAGAAAAGGTTATTATAACAGATTAATTACAACTAAATTATTAACAAAAACATAGTAAATTTTACAACCTCTCTCTCCTCCTTCTTCTCTTCTCCCTCCTCTCTCCTCTCCTCTCTCTCTCTTCCTCTTCGTCTCTCTCTCATCATATGTAGGAATCAGTATATATATATTATTATAATTATTATATATATAATATATATATATATATAATTATATATATAGATAATTATATTTATAGTAGTATATATATAATATATATATTATATATATATATTATATATATATTATAATATAATCTTTAAATATATTATATATATAATGATTTTAAAAAAATATATATATTTTTTTGTTATGAAATGATAAAAATATATATATTTATATATATATAATTATATAATATATATTATAATATAGTAATACTAATATATAGTTAATATATATATATAATATATATTAGATATATCTATATATATATATAATAGATATATTTATTAATAATAGCACTAGATAGTATATTATATATATATATAATATATGTAATTAATATAATTATATATATTAATATATTATATATATATATTATATATATTATATATATTAAATAATTTCTTTTATTTAATTTTTTAAAAATTGGATTTCTTGCCGAATTTCGAGAGAGGCTTTGGTGGAAAAGATTCTCAAATAGACAAGATATGAATAAGTTCTTTACGATGTGCCATGACAACCGTGTTTGAAAAATTATATATTAGCTTTTCTTGACGGCACATAGATCAAAATTCTTCCCAGTCAATGATCCTATGAAAAAAATGTTCGCAAGAGAATAAATGATCTTAATGTAAAATTTGCGTTCTTGTATAACATTTTAAACATGATTTTAATAGTAATAAAAATAGGAAATTTGAATTATTTTATTACTAGTAGTGGCTTTTATTTTTTTTTAGAGGAGTCCCGGCCTCCTGTGCTTCTTCCAGACAGAATGAGTGAATATATTAATAATATATATATATATATAATTATATATATATATATATATATATATATTATATATATTATATATATATAATATATGTATATTATCTATATTATATAATATTAATTATATATATATATATATATATTATAAATATATATATATTAATATATATTAATATATTATTTGATATTTCTAGTATATTTAAATATATATATATATATATATATATTATATCTAGTAATAACTATATATATTATTATATTATAATATTATATATATGATATATATATATATATACGATATATATATGATATCATATATTATCTATATATACGTATATACAATCTACATTGTAAGGAATATATTAATGCAGAAAACTTACTAGTAAACTTTTATAGATAATATATAATATATATATTATTATATAATATATATAAATTATATATAGTATATATATATATATAATATTAGATATATTATATATATATATATGTTTTAAATTTATTATATATTATATATATATATATATTAGTTACCGTTATATAATTAATATATATAATAAGAAAACTTATAGTAAACTTTTATAATATATATCAGATATTATAAAGAATATATAATATTATATATAATATATATATATATATATATATATAAACTGATTTCACTGAAATACTTGCAAAATACAGATGTTCTATAAAATATCTCAACATAGAAGTGTTGCATCAATAATTTATATTTTTTATTTTTTGCAAAATCTGACTTTTCATTTTTCCTAAAACTAAAATTTTATTCAAAACTTAACAAAAGTTATTATATTTGAATGAATCATACATCAAAATATAGATCAACATATTTTAAATTCGAAGACAAGAAAAACAATAAATATGATGGCTTTATTTTTTGAGATACATCAAAATAACAGCTCAATTTAAAAAAAAAAAAATATTTTCGAGAAAAAAAGCCAAGAAGTTGATCTTCTATGAGCAGCGGCAAAACCGTTGGGTATGCAGCAAATTAATGTTATAAAAAGATGTATATCTCTTCGAATTGTATATCTCGATGAATAATAAAAAGTTATATGCCATCAATTATTTGAAGTTTTATTATTTTATTTTGGCAACTGAAAAATGGAAAATCGCGAAAACTTTTATTATTACGAAATTTTCAGAACATGCATAATTGGGGAAGATACGTATTTTTTATTTAAAAAATGTTTTGCTTAGCAAAATTTATTTATTTTATCGTTGAATATTTTGGCATAATCAATTTATTAAAATAATTACACAAAATTTATATTTTATAAAATTAGAAAAATAAAATTTTCATGAATCAGAAGATGAGCTACTCATGTAAGAAATTGTTTTGATAAGAAATTGTTTTGATAAAAGAGATAACTAATAATTCTGCAAAATAAAACTGCACTACAGTAAATTTTATTTTGTTGTATGAACAAATTTAAGCAGTACCATTTCAAAGTAACACTGTAATAAGGAAAAAATTATTTTGTAGTGCGAACAATTTTAAGCAGTAAACAACTTTTTCTGCAAGCTCATATATTGAATAGAAAAAGAGAGAATATATATTATATAATATATATATATATATATAATATATATCTAATTATATAAGTATATATAGTATATATATATATGTATATATATATATAGTATATATATATTAATATATATATACTTATATGATATAATAATTATAGTAAGATGTATTTATATTATCTAAAAATATATATTATTATCTTTAATATATATATATTATCTATATATTATAATTATATATAAATATATATAATATATATATATTATAGTTAATATATATGTATATTATATATGAATAATATAACATGTCTGCTGGTTTCCGGTATTTGCGCCTTAAAAGATAAACTTATCGTTGTGGGTGGTTGTGTGCTAGCTTCATAAGTATCTTTCGCAATAATAAAAATTCTTCAATCAGGCAAAATTTACATATATCGTGTCTTCATGAATGATCTCAATAATGAGAGGTTGAGACTTAAGAAAATTAAATTAAAATTTTTATTCTCTGGCTTCTCTGGGCACAGTAATATAATATTACTATGAAAAATATATTTTATAGGGACATATATATATATATTTCATATATATATATCTATTAGTATATAGTATTAATATATATATATATTTATTATAATATATATATATTATATATAATAGTAGGTATAATTTTTAAAAGCAGAAAAGTGAATTTTATTTTTTTAGAAAAAATCAATTGTTTGTTTTTTTTATTTTTTAATTTTTTTTATTTTTTGTTATTTTTTAAAAAAAACAAAATTTTAAGAACAAACTGCTTTTTAAATATTATTTTTATAAGATTAATAAATACTATTATCATATTAGTTTACTTAAAATAGTTTAATAAATATTGATTATATTTAGTTTATAGTATTTCATAATATTATATCTGTTATTATTGAGTGCTCTCATTTAATTTATTTCTTTATTAAAAAGATTGAAAATTATTGAATTGTACTTATTTACTATAGATGAAATATATTCTCTTAATTAGGTGATAAAGGATTAAATAGTAAATTTAGTGAAAAAAAATTTGACTAAAAATCGAAAAAACAAATATGACATTATTTTAGTTTAAAAAAATCAGTAAGAAATCTAATTGATTGAATCTTTTAATTCTCGTATCCGGCCCTGATAAAAGTCCACTAAGATTGTATGCATTTCGGCTTGCTTTTACGGAATTTGAAAACATGAATTTTACATCTAGCACAATCGCATTGCCTTTGTGCCTACCTTTAGGAGGTTCCTTACTTTCTGTTTTTGTGCACGTGATAACGCTCCTCGCGAATAGAATGCCTCGTTTTCTTTTGAGTTTCCGCCCAAATGGAAAGGCTTGCAAAATCTGCCTCCTGTTTATTTCATTTACGTTTTACTTTGATTTGTATTTGTAATGTTATACAAGTTACTCACAAATTTATTTCTAACTTCCAGTTAGTTTGGAAAGCGAATCCAGAAATTAATATGTTATTTTGGAATCAAAAATTAAATAATATATAGTTTTTAGCATATATTTATCGAACTAAACTATCTTAAAGATACTTTCTACTCCTTACTGCCCCTGCAAAATGATAACAAAAGCCCTTACGTTTATTCTCCTAAATGCATTTGATAATTAGTATAAGTATATCTATATATATTATTATTAATTATATATGACTAAAAGTATATAATATATAAATATATATAGATATATATAGTATATATTATTTGAGGCGTTATCTGGCCGAAATTAATTGAATACATATTAATATTAGTATATTATATATATTATAATATAATATATATATATTATATATTATATATATTATATTATATATATAATCTATAATATGCCGTGTATGATCGTCCAAATTATTAATACAATATTAGTGTTTAGAATGTGCCTTTATATATGTGTAAATAGAGATCGCTATAAATAAAGGGATATTATATATTATATATATATATAATATATATATATTATTATATATATATGTATATATATATATAAATACCAACCAAGACTTTTTCTTTTCTATCTTGTGCAAGACTGCCCACAACTCTAAACTAACCTTCCTGCAATCTCAAACGATGGAAACATGCCAGTGTGTTTGAAATAAAAAAGCAGCGAAAAAATTTCCACTCTTTGTATAATGGTGTAAGTCTCAAACTCCGAAGAAACACGCAAATAAAGATTTATTTCTCACACGTTTAACACCGAAAATGACTGAAACGTGGAAGTCAGTTATCAGTTCACACACCACAGTAATACAAAAAGTAGCTCTCTCTCTCTCTCTCTCTTTTCGTCTCTCTCTCTTCTGCTCCTCTCTCTCTTCTCTTCATCTCTCTCTCTCTCTTCTCTCTCTCTCTCTCTCTCTCTTCTCAAATCAAATTTGCCGATACTTCGGCGATAAAACATTATATTGTTTATTTTATTAATTTGTAAAACACTATGGTCAATCCTTGTATAATTCGTAATATTTATTATATATATATATTATATATATATAAATATATATTATATATATATATATATTATATATATATATATATAATATATATATTATCACTAATATATATATATATATACATATCTTGATCTGATGGATCAATAAGGTATGGCAATTATTGTATATTTTCTTACAGTTCTGAATTATATTCTTCCCTTATATCATTCAAAGGGACAAATATAATAATATATATTATTATATGATATATATATTAGTATTATATATATAATATCTATATAGTATATATACTATATAGAATATATAAATAATAAATATATATTAATATATATATATATTTATATAATATCTAATATTTATATATACATGTATATATTAATATTATATATATTAATATATATTATATATTATATATATTAATAATATATTATATGTATCATATATTATATAATATATATATATATTCATTTGCTTAAATTATAATTATAATAGTAATAATATACGTATAATTATAAGTATTAATTAATATAATATAATATATATATATATTATATTTAATAGTTATATTAACATATTATATATATAATATATATAGTTATTATATATATATATATATTATAATATATATATATATTTATAGATAATATATATATAATATTTATATATTATATATAGTTAATATTATATATTACTATATATTATATATTTAATCTAATATATATTATATATATAAAATATATATATATATATATATCATATATATATGCTATATCACAAGTTAATTATGATATAAATTAAAGAAATTTTCGTTAAAACAAGATGCCGAAGGGTCTTTTATTATTATTTATTATATTATTAATTTTATTATTAGTATTATTATTATTATATTATATATTATTATTATAATTATTATTATTATATATTTATTATTATTGTATATAATTATTAATTATTTTTATATTATTATTATTATTATTTATTATATAGTATATTATTATTATATTATTATTATTTTTATTTAGTATTTTAAATTCTATTCTAATTCTAAATTCTAATTCTAAATTTTTTATTATTTTATTTATTATTGATTAAATAATGATATTCTTATTTATTATTATATTATATATGTATATTATATTAGTTATTATTATTAATATTCTATTAAATTATTATTATTTATATTTATTATTATTATTATTATTTATTAATTATTTTCTTATGTTTGAAAAATTTTCCTATAGCAGAAAATAAATTAAAATATTAAATATTAAAAAATTCATATACTTTTTTCTACATAATATAATGTCCAATGACGTTACGTGTAAGGAAAATATCGCATTCCTGGAATACATTGTCTATTACTTTGGGTTATTATATAATATATATTATAAGATGTATATATATATTATATAATATATATATATATATATATAATTATATTATATAGATATATATATATATATAAACCTTTTCCCCTATATATGGGTGGAGTTTAAGGGTGTTGACCCCCACTGATTCTATTCGCTTGGTGTTGCCACTTCCTCTCTCAATAAAAATCAAAGGAATATAATGCTGCACATCGAACGCAAGTTGCTTATTGATATTATATATATAGGTCTAATTTATATATATATATATTTACTAATATGTATCTATATATATATATATATATATATATATTAATAGTATATATATAATACTATATTTTATATATATATATACTATATTGATAGTATTAGTATAGGATATATTTATTATATAATTATTATAATATAGTATATATATAATATTATTTAATATAGTATATATATATTATATATATTATATATATATATATATATATATATACTATAGTGTTGTGTGTGTGCTTGTGTGTGTGGGGTGCATAAACATCACAAGCCTTTCATTCAATCAACTGGAACTCTCGTAGCTTACATTTTCAGTGCAGTTCGGATGGGAGAGTTGCAAGAGGCGCGGGTAATTCATTTACTGAATATATCAATTCTGCCCCCCCTCTCCAAATAAATAGTTAGACTACACTGACATTACACTTGAATAATATAGCTAACCTACCATATGCAGAGCAAAAGAAATCTAATATGTACAGACGACCTTTTTCAAAATAGAGTCGATAGGATTCTCTAAATTGGCACTCACAGTCATCAAGGCACCTCTCTTCTCTCTCTCCCTCTTCTCTCTTCTCTCTCTTCTTTCGCCTCTCGTCTCTTTTTCTCTCTCTCTCATTACTTCTTGCACTAAGTAAATCTCATACCTCAGCACATCAATCGAATCATAACGTTTTGCACATTTGTGGTAACATTGACGAACAAGCGTAGTCACCTTTAATGTTTGCAATATATTCAGCTAGACATCCAATTCGCCGTCAATTACTCTGTACCTCTTTCCACCCTGTCTAGTAGTCTCCAAAGCCACTGAACATTCTATATTTCTGATAAATCTCTCTCTTCTCTCTCTCTCTCTCTCTCTCTCTCTCTATATTATATATATATATATGATAATTTAATATATATATATATATATTATCTATATATATACTATATAATATATAATATATATATATATATATAATATATTATATTATAATTATATTATATAATATAATATCTATAGGCTAATATATATATAAGATATAATATATGATATAATAAATATAATATATATAAAATAATAATATAATAATATAATATATATTTATATAGTATTATATATAATGATACATGATATATATAATATATTATATATATCATATATTATATATATATTATATATAATATATATATATTATGATATATGAATATTATCCTTATATATATATACATATGTTATATATATAGATATAAAAATATTATTATATATAAGAATATATTTATATATATAGAATAATATATTATAATATTTATATTATATATAATATATATATAATATATATAATATAATATATTATATTTTAAATAAAAAAATAGTATATATATCTTTTTCTATGTATTCTTTGATTAAAATTCTAATTAAATCATGATTCAAAAATAAAGTAATTAATATAGTAATGATATACTTATATATAATATATAGTATAAAATTTATATATATATAATCAAAATATTATAACTATAAAATATATATATTATATATCTATATTATATTGAATATATATAAATTATCATTATATATCATGCATAATATATATATAATATATTAATTATAATATATACTAATAATACAATATAATATATAAATATATATATATTATAGTTGGTCACCACCACTCATTGTATAAAATATTATATGAAACAATGAAGTTCAACTTCATATTAGAAGAGAATGAAGAAAGGAGATAGAAGCGTACGTGCAGTATATGTGCATAGAGAGACGAGACAACGAAAGACTCCAAAAACATACGTACAGAGGAGGCATTCAGTTTTCGGACATACTACAGACGATAGACTTCAGTACAGGATGAGAGATATATTAATATCAAAACTTTAAAGGAAACGGAAGAATAAAAATATATCTTCACATTCATGAAAAGACCCAAGCAAAAAAACGACAATCGACAACTATTTCATTATTTACATAGTTTTATTTCATCACTTTGTTATTTAATTAATAGTAAATAAGATGTATAAGTGTTTGTGTGTGTGTTTGTGTGTGTATGCTTGTATGTGTGTGTAATATGTGCGTGAAAGAGTTCTCGCAGAGCCCTCGCAATTGTGGTTGGTTATGAAGACAGCTTAAAAACAGCGAAAAAATATTGACTGTTTGCATGCAAAATTTTGAGCAAACTATAAATTTGTTGTTAAAAAAAAAACTGGTCCAGTTTCTTTTGGCATTTAAAAATGGGTCATTGAAATACTTATGAAGCTATGATAGACTATAATTATTTTTCGCATAGTTTTATTGTTTATCTAATGATATGTAGATAGTCCTTTTACTTTCAGAGAGACTGTCAGATTTTAGTAATAAATAATTACATTTATACATAATAAATAATATAATATAATAATATATAATATAAGATAATATAAAAAAATTAGTATATAATAAATAAATATATAGTATAAGGGGGACAAATAACGCCAAAAACGCCGAGAACCGCCGACCCTACCACATTGTGGTTTACCCATGAAATCGAATTAATCAACCTAGGATTTAAGGACGTGAAACCGAATTAAGGTCGAAGAGCACCGAGTTCTGACCTAACTCAAGAGTATAGCCCAAAAAGGGGCGAAGCCCCAAAGGCTTTTTAGTTATCCAGAAAGGTCAATGAGTAGAATATTAATTGACGTCACAACGATAACAGTGACGTGATTACCCAACAGTTAAAATCGTCTTCTACTGCTCTGTACTTAACACAAATAATAAAATCGAAAAAAATAGTAAATCAGTCAATCGCTGAAGTAAGCACACTTGGAGGCAACACCTAACGCAACCGACGATATCGCGGAACAATCAGGGGATAATATTACGCAATTGTTCCCTCGAGACGAAAAAAAGCGAAGCTTTTTTTGGGAAAACACAAAATATTATAATAAAAATATAATTAAATATAATAATAAATAAATAAAATAAAATTAAAAAAATAATATAAAATAAAAATATACCGTAATGCCCCACCGCACAGGAACCGTACCCATGAGGTACCCCTCCCTTGAAGAGAGAGGAGCGCAACCCAAAATTAAATTGATGAAAAACGAAATGGAGGCGTAGAACGATGAAAAGAGACCCGACGAATACGTTAACGGGCACCCCCGAGGGGTCCCTTCTGAAAAAAAGAAGAAATCAAGGAAGCAACAAGAAAGAAGAGAAAGGAGAAGGAGAGATAAGGAGGATCAAGAAGGAAAGAGTTAAAAGTCGATCAGAGAATGGAGTGGCACGCACCGGTGCGAGGCGCGGGCCGAATTAAATAAATATCGTTAGTCCCTAATAGTCAAAAAATATGTTGGAACCTGTAGATCTGGAAATGTATTATAAACAATAAAGGGCTGGGACCCCCAATTTGGGTTGTATGAAAAAAAATGCATGAATGCAAACAGAAAGAAGAAGAAGATGAAAAAAGAGGAAATGGATGAAGAGATCAAGAAAAAGAGTTGAAAATGATCTAGTCACGTAAAATGCATCGCACGGGCCGACGTGGAGCTACGTAATAAATATCTAGTCCATAATTAACAAAATAATGTAAAGATTGTAATCTCGAATAATGAGGATGTAATATAGTAAGGGTCTGACCCCAACGAGGGTCCGACGGAAAAAAAGCATGAGCAAAACAATAGGAAGAAAGAAAGGAAAAGAAGAAAGATCGAAAGAACAGAGTAACCACAAAACAGGCAAACGATGGACCGGCGGTGCCGAGTTTAGTAAACATTCGTAAATAAACAAAGCAATAACTGCTCGTAATACATTACATCCGCAATGATGCATCTTACAAATAAAAACCGACTAAATATTGAAGACGACATTAATTCAAATCTCATCCTTTATAACGAACTAATAAAAATTTATTTCTTATTCAAATATTTTGTTTTTTGTCCGATTATAAATTGAAACTTGTGTAATTTTATAAATATTTCAACATATTACAAAGTCTGTATCGTTGTGTAATTTATTTAATTAATTCATTTATTCAACATTTTTTATACATTATACATTACCACTTTTTAAATTTTAATTTAATTTAAAATTTATTATTAAATTATTTTCGATCTTTAATTCAAATATTATTTAATTGATTCCCCAAACTTTTGTTTTTTAATAAAATTCTTATTTATGTACAAAAGCTAAAATCGATTTATAATCATCTGCAAACAAAATAATTAATCAAAACCACCCACCCCAAAGACCCCCTACCCATCTAAAGGATATAATGATCATGACTATAGAATGAATTATGACTATGATCTATGAGACCTGACCATGAATTCAAGGCATTATTAAACTATGCAAACGAAATAATTAAAGTTTCTTTCAACATTTGTTTACTAAAAAAATTTAACTTTTATTAACTAAAAATGCATTACATTACCCTAAAACAGAAATCATAATACTTAATGAACTGCCCAACCATCACCCTCACCATATCACATGAAACTATGAATGACATGCTCAAATCATAAAAAATCTTGTAAAACTAACAAATAAATTCTGCTGTAATTTGGTTGATGAAATGCCAGCGATTGTTTTGAATTGCAAGTTGTGAATTGCGTAGATGGTATGGGTGTGTGTGTGTGTTGGTGTTGGTGTGTGTAGGGTGGTGATTTTAGCGAGTCATTTCAAAAACAAACGTCAAGTTAAATACAATAAACAACACTTTCAAACTTATGAATGTATTATTGAAGTTCTGAAAACTAAACAAAATATATATCATCCAGCCTAACTGACTACACAATGCAATAAGTAACAAAAATTAGACACAGATTTCAACTTACAAGCTGAACAGCATAGCATCTCATAACTATACACACGATCAGAACTATTATATCTTATATATATTAATATGATTATTATATAATTATAATATATTATATTATTTAAATAACAATATTATATATTATTAAAAATTTTAAATATTATAAATTTAATTATTATTATATAATTACATATATAATCATATGCTAATAACTTCACCCTTCACTACTCATTTGAATTAGTGAATTATGCGGATGTGGAAATGAGTCTCACAACACCACGGCACATTACGCAATTTTAGTACTCTCAAGGTAAACAATCAGAAACTGGAACTGCTAACACACGGTCAACCAAGAAACGAAGAATGACTCATTACTCTTAATATCATTTTGACCATGAAAGGGTGGCGAGATTATATTTTTTGTCTACTTAACATTGTTTAATTAAACGTAGATTTATATTATATTATTATTATATTATATATTATATATTATATATTTAGTGAAATTAAGCTTGATATATTTTATTATTAATATTATTTAAATATTATATTATATCACATAATAATATATAAAATATATAAAATTAAAAATATAAAAATTATATAATATAAATAATATAATATACAATATATATATATTAATATATAAATATAAAATAATATAGACAACAAACCAGAACAAGCATACACAAAACACAACACACACACAACACACACACAACACAACAACCACATGACTAAACACGCAATAGTAACACATACTATTTTAGCTACATCTTTAGCCTCCCCTTCAAAAATATCAACACGAAACATGAAAATATGTATTAAGGTTAAAAACATTATTTCATTTTAATTTCCAGAATATTGTCATAGAAAACATAACTCGATACAAGACATTGATAATATATAGTATTAAATGATTTAATGTAACCATTATAAACATAAAAAACAAACTGTACCAAAGAATTAAAAAAAGAGGAAATGGCTGAAGTTCATAAAAAAAATCTTGGTCGATACAATCCTAACACATCAATCCCAGGTTAAAAAAGTTGTGGATAGGAATACAATTAGCATACCCACTCTGTAAAACCCGGTAAATAGCATAGAATTTGATTCGACTATTCGAACGCCTTTTAGAGTAGGTCTACGTCTCGTGAGTCACTTCATCGAACATTACAATTGTATTCATTCAATGTTTAGTAATATGCTAACAATACAAATGATCAATCATGGACCTACTATTTCAAATATGATATACAATCATTCTTAAATTTCAAATTGATAACATTTCTCTATGAGATGAAGGCTTTGCCCTATAAATATATAAAATATTTCCTCACGGTTTCTGATTTAACGCATAAACTTGCCCTTAACAACACAGGAACCGTAGAGACCCGGCATAATCCTATTCACTGTTATACACTAAAAATTCCTGTCAAGGAACTATCAATCGTTTCATCCACGACAAAAACTACAGAAGATACCTGATCGCATACAATGACGTTATGATCTTGTTAATAACATCATAAATTCAAACGCATAGGCAAGTTGTAAATGCAGCAATAGGAATATTTGTAGCAGTCGATTCTTGCATTCCTTTACAATCACAACATTTACTTGCCTATATTGGATAAAGCAAGGGACTTCAAATAATCTGCTTGGTTAATTAGATTCCAACTTTATACTAAGACAACACACTCTTGTAGGATGTATTGTGCAAATATATCCCCAAAGAGAATGAGACACAATTTGCAGATGAATCATCCGATTCTGATATTGAGTTAATCAAGTACGACACCGTTCCTTCTTGAAAACGGATAAACCTTTATTTTTCGAAATCAGGACACCGAGAATATATTGTAGACTAATCCATACTTTTTTTGTAGGAAGCTCCCGAAAATAAAAATCTTCTCTAAAAGTCAAACTTATAATAAGTAATTCGTAACCCATCTCTAAGCAATTGCATCAGGTGTTGATATACACCTCAATGGCTCGTCATCTCATCAGAGCATTCGAAGCATAAATATTAACACATTACAATCAAAATGCTTATTGCACGAGGAAGGAGATGTATAAGATTTTGATGAGAAAAATCTTAATGTAAGCGTGCGAAATATTGCATAGAGTCATCTTGAATGAAATGTTGGTACGTACAAGCTATTAGTTTCTGGGGAACCACAAAGGTATTTCATCGTTTTGTACATAAGGAAAAGATTGAGTATAGTTAATACATGAATCTCTGTCCTTTAGTTTAGGATAGTATTAGAGGGTTAGTATCTGACTCCATAGCAATGTATATCATTAAGAATATTATTAACAACTCGATTGCTAACGTTGAATTATATCACTAAGATTATATTTCGTACTTAGGACTGAATAATTTCTTCTTTTTGCATTATTCCATTCAGTTTCCATCTGTAACAATCGGAGTTTTCCTATATTAATCTTGTTCCCTGGTGAGATTGTAGCGATCCACAACCGATCCTATGCAGCGTACCTTTCCATACAGCCTTATGACCATGCATGCACAACCATGGTATAGGAAAACATTTTACACCATTACATACGACCGAACCCATCAGAGGTAAGCCACTTGTTCAATTTGAACCCTTTCTCCCACCGTTCGTGCGTCCTATATTTAATTTCAAATTCTAAATACATAAGCCACCGAATTGCTTCGTAGGTGAAAAGTTTAGGGTTCTCTCGACCTAGATAATTTTCCCCTCAGCATAAACAATTATAAAAATGTAAAACATAAAAGATGCAATGTTGTGTAAATCTAGACATCTATACAATTCTAATGAAGCTGCCAAACTTCTCCAAAAAATCTTCTGTTAAAACATCTTGGGCACAGTAACTTTTTACATTCTTCATAAATATTGTATGTTCTTTACCTATAAACTTATTATAGTACCATATTCTGCTTCATGTGACATTTCTAACTCGAAAGAATCTTATCTGGAAAAGCCCTTTCATAATTCAAGTGACTCAATTTAAAAAAGGGTTTTTTTTATAGGAAGAACCCATTGGAATGCCTTTCAACAGACACAAACCATGCATTAGCAGCTGTTACAATGCCATGTAGTTAAATAAAAATTATCCATGAAACGTATAGACCAATCGTACCCATTAAATGAATTTAGCCTTTTATAGGACTAGATAACGAAGATTTGAGCGGGTGGGTCAAAATGGCATAGCGAATCACGAACTGGGTGTACAAAACCAATATTCTACACAATTAGCTTGATTAGTATTTGGTTAGGCTTTGATAAGTTCCAATTAGGACATATATATATATATATCTTATTAGGCCCTTTCAGCTCCAATTA
>JABUQX010035883.1:37500-40000 GCA_015478945.1 Trachelipus rathkii | reverse complement strand
CATATATATAGTAATATATGTATATATTATTATATATTATATATATATATATATATTATATATCATTATATATATATATATATATATATTATATATATATATATATAAATAAGTTGGACTTGTTCACGTGGTGTTGTCTCTTAATGGCACTCTTGCCCTAAACTAAAACACATGTATTTCACATTTTTTTCATTTTATTGGTCAGCAGTAAATTAGCCATAATCAATAATCATCAGTCAAAAATTAAGATACCGTAAAAATATCTTTAGGTCATCTATATTTTTTTTGGATGCTTTATATATTGTTTCTTTTAAATGCTCATAACACGAGTTGTTGTGTTGTTAGTATTTTTAACTTAGTGAATAAAATTTTTTTAAAATACATATTTCTACTTTTATGACACATTATTGTAGTTTATTTCATAATCTTGAAATAGTTAGGAATCAGAACAATTAAAATATAAAGTAAGATGTCATGTTCTAATGGAGTCGACTACTAGCAATGTCATCTCATCTCTCTCTCTCTCCTCTCACTCTCTCTCTCTCCGTCTCTCTCTCTCACATATATATATATATATTATATAATATATATATATATATATATATATATATATATAATTATATATAGTATATATATATATATAATAATATATATATATATAGGGTGCGATGTTTAAACCATGGTTTAAACCAATAAAAAAACCACATGGTTTAAACCATACCAAAAAAAACATGCATAAAATATTAAAAAATCATATTTATTAATGATTATCATTTAGATGTTGATATGGTTTTCTCAATATTTTAATCGAAGAGTAGCTGAAAAGCAATAAAAAATTTTCTGCGAATTTTATATTATGTGAGAATAGTATATATATTATATATATATATATATATATATATATATATATAATACTAATATATATATATATATATCCTATATATATATATATAATATATATATATATTATATATAATTTAATAGTACTATATATATATTATATAATATATATATATAATATAATATATATATATATACTATACTAATATATATATATATATATATTATATATATATACTATATACTGCATAGTATATATATTATATATAATATTATATATACAAGTAATATATAATATTATATATATACTATATATACTATATATATATATAATATACACTTATATAGATATATAATACTTTAAACATGTTTAAACCATGAATTCTTGTTTCAGCTCTGGGACATTAAATTTTCTTCCAATTGATGCACACATGTTCAAAAGTCCTAAAATAAAAACTCATGTGTGGGCGTGGAGGATTGTGAGAATGTCATGTAGCCGCAGTGGATTTTCTTTGTGCGGTCATTATCATCTGTCATCTTTTAAAGAGAGTTCAAATATAAAGTGACACTGTCGTCATATCCAATTGGCCATTAAATTAATTTTGGATTGCACTTGCAAATATTAATTTTTTTTTTTGTAAGATAATAAAGGTGAAAACCTTTTTTCCAGATAGAGTTTATATAGTATATTATAATATACCCCTCTTTTTTTAATTAAATTATGTAAAATAAAAATAATATCAATTTTATACCAGTTTACATTTATCAAGAAAAATTTGAAATTTAGAAATTTTTGAGAAACTTATTAAGGAATTTTAAAATTTGTGTTAGCACATGTGTATATAACAGTATCCCAGTTTAGTGATTTTTGCCTTTTTTTAAATCTTTTAAAATTACTACAAAATTTAAAAACCATAAAATAACATAAAACAAAAAAAACATATCTTATTTGGTTTATTTAAAAAAACAATGGTTTTTTTTATTTATTTAAATACATTTTTTTTTAACCCTAGACTATAATATATAGTATATATATATATATATATAATATAATATTACTATTATATATATATATACGTATATAATATATATATATATACTATATATATATATATATATATATATAATATATATATATATTATATATATACACTAAAGTAATTGGAAAAAACAGAATAGAAGATTCCTAAAACATTTCCTACAAATGTATCACACAAAGCGAAAATTTGAGAAAACTGAATCAGAGTACCAGACTGTATATAACTTTACCATAAAAACCTATTTACAACTTCTCTTCATTTTTCAAGACAAACAATATTCGAAGTATACTGTCACCACGAGAGCACGAACCTACCCCCAGACACAATGATACAAACAGACACAAACACCACTCATATTATATATAATATGATATTATATATATATATATATAATTATATATATATATTATATATATATAATTATATAATATATTATATATGATATTATATATATATATATATATAATTATTATATATATATATATATACTATATAATAGTATATATATAATATATTATATATCATATATCATATATATATATATATATGATCATATATATTATATATATATATATAATATATATATATATATATATCATATATCTATATCTATATCTATA
>JABUQX010035882.1:65000-70000 GCA_015478945.1 Trachelipus rathkii | reverse complement strand
CCAATTAATTTGTGGGATGCTCATTCATGTCAAGTGAGAGCTCTTTAAGTTGAGAGAACAAAAACAAGTCAGATGGTCGGGTCTGTAAATCATTAATCTGAATTCGCATTTACTTGCTGTTTCAAAACTTGCATTTAAATCAATAATCTGTGAGGAGACAATTTAACCTTTGTGGACACCACCAATTCTATGTTTCTTGAAACAATCAATCTGTCATTAATTCTGCAATCAAATGCATGAGGACTCATAGCAAGGAGAAATGATGGTCTCTACTTGTTCGAGATATGCAGTTTTTGTTATTTTGGCAACAATTTTCTCACTTATATGAAACTGCCAAAATTATAGGGAAAGTGGAGGTGTGTTTAAAATATGGTAGCAGCTGCGTATTGTGATAGATTGTAATTTTTCTGCCGTTTAGTGTGTGTGATGTGGTTGGAGTTCTCTTTGTACTAAAAAAGTTATTATTCTGTGATTAAAGTTTATAAATCAATCCGTAAACCATTTTATTGAAGAAGTTAATACATATTCCGGAAAGAAATAAAAAAATAGGTTTAATGAATAGGCAAGCTTATACCAAGGCAACGTAAAAAATAACGACTAATAATAATAATAATAATAATAATAATAATAATAATAATAATAATAATAATAATAATAATAATAATAATAATAATAATAATAATAATAATAATAATAATAATATAATAATAATAATAATAATAATAATAATAATAATAATAATAATAATAAATCTGAAAATATATAAAAACTTTATTGAACGGAATCATCAAAAGACATGAACTATTATTTAGCCCTAACAAAAAATAAAAAAAATAAAAAAAATAAAAAAAATAATAATTATAACTAAAAAAAATTAAATAAATACCGAACCTCAGATAATGATGAAAAATAAGAAAATAAATGAGAATAGTTTTCAGTAAAAAAAAAGAACAATTAATTTACACGTGGACACTGCAAATAATATATTATTATATATATATATAATATATATATATATATATATACTATCATATATGATAATATATATATATATATATATATATATATATATATATACTATATATCAGTAGCGTACCGGAAGAATACACTTGCGTAGGCAGAGTTCTATATATATATATAATATATATATACTATATATATACTATAATATTATTATATAATATATATATATATATAATATATATATATATATATATATATATATATATATATATATTATATATAATATAAATAGATATATATATTATATATATATAATATATTATAATATATATATATATATAAGTATTATATATATACTATATATATATATATTATGAGCCTACCGAAAAAATATCGAAAAGACCCTTCTATGGATTATAATAAGTACCGATTTTCAAAACAGTTGTTTACATTACATTCCTATTGAGTAATTTTCTTAGGCCTACCATTTTTTTAAAATAAAGTCTTGGGTTTTATAGGTCAAGCTTTTAAAGCGTTTTATCTCAATAAAATTGAGATATTAGCAACGTATTTTCAATATTTTATGTTTATAATGCTGATAGCACTTAAATAGTTATTTAAGATTAATATCAATATCAGATAAATCAGAACATATTCTCGAGTACAAAAATTTCAAGAAAACTGTACAAGCCGCACAACTTGTCGTACTTTTTTCAAACATTTCGTACATATTTACGGGAAGAAAACGAAAAGTTCATATATTTTCGATTATAGCGTAACGACAGACTACCTCGTTCCCTTATAACTTGATATAAAAAATGACGTCATTCGTCCGTCCTAGCATAGAATTTTACTTGTACGATCAGAGTAGGAGCGAGAATTTCTAAATGAATTCAATTATTATTATAGCTATTATTATTGTGGTTGTTTTTCTTTTAATTTATGATGCAAAATAGCTTCTTTTTTAACTTTTATATAAAATTTTAATAATTTAGTATACTTTTACCATTTAATTTCAATTATTTAAAACCTAAAAAATATTGGGTAGGAGCTACCTCCTGCCTACCCTATATATACGTCCCTGATATATATATATATATATATATATATATTATAATAATATATATATATATATATATATATATATATATATATATATATATATATTGATATATATATATATATAATATATATATAAATACTATATTATCCTACCCTATATAATATATATATATATATATATACTATATATATATATATATCATGGCAGGGTCTAAACACCTAGTTTTTGCATCTAGAACCAAAAACGTACTCCCGTTTCCCTATCCACAAATTTAGAAACATTTCTTTAGAAGAAAATTTTTGTTTTTGAAAAAAAAAATGATTTTTGGAATCAATGACGTGTCAAGTGGGATGCTCTTTAAGTTGAGAAAACAAATCAGATGGCATGGTCTGTAATGAGAAGTGGGTGTCGTTTCTCACTAAAATTCCCGAAATATGGTCCTCATCATCTGCGAATGATACGCCGGAGATTGTCATGGTGAAACATAATCCCCTCGATGCCTACTAACAATTCCTTTATTTCATGAATGTGGTCTTGCAATATCCCATCATAATAATCTACCAAAATCTTCCGTTGTCCCTCAAAAACTTTAGTAAAGATTATTTCACTATCTTCCCAAAACAATTTTGGCATCACATTCGCTGTCAACCTCTCTGCCTTGAATTTAACTTAAGATACCCTTTTGAAATTACTCCTATTCTTGAAATTTTTGGGAATTCCGTTCTCTCATCGAATTGGTGAATCCAGGTTTCATTCCCCTTAACAATCTGTTCCATGAAATCTCGTTATCGTCAATTCTGGTCAAATAGATTTATGGAAAGATGAGCTCTGCGAGCAAGTTGATATTTACATCAAGTTTTTGTCACCCATCAAACCGGATACTTGCTGTGATCATCATGCTCGATTAACATAATATGTGCCGAACAATGTGAAATCACATTCACTGTGGCTATAAAATCAATACAAACTCTGAGGTCATTTACAACCATAATCTGGACTACATCTAAAGTTTCCACTCGTTAGCTTAGTGGCCATCTTTCATTTTATCTTTACCTTCTTTGAAATGCTTCATTCACCTCAAAACAATATTTCTGTATTTTAGAGACTTCGTAAACATGTTGCAATGATTAAATAAGATTCGAAGCCTCCAATCCCTTTTTATTAGAAATTAAATGACTTCACTAAACTCACTCTCTCTCTCTCTCTCTCTCTCTCTCTCTCTCTCTCTCTCTCTCTCTCTCTCTCCTCTCCCTTCCTCTCTCTCTCTCTCTCTCTCTCTCTCTCCTCTCTCTCTCTCTCTCTCTCTCTCTCTCTCTCTCTCTCTCTCTCTCTCTCTCTCTCTCTCTCTCTCTCTCTCTCTCTCTCTCTCTCTCTCTCTCTCTCATTCTATGTCGCCTTCTTGATACAAAGACAAGTGACTGACGGATCAGAAAAACCAGCAGACTTTCTGTTGCTCCTAATAAAAGTTTGAGTGCATATCATGATTCAAATATCCACCCTATATATATATATATATATATATATATATATATATATATATATATATATATTATATATATATATATATATAAAAATAAAAATAATATATATATTATATAATATAGTATATATATATATATATATATATATATATATAATATATTATATAATATACTAATATAATTAATTTATATAAGTGAAAATGGAATCCTACATTATGCAGTTTAATTAGGTAATAAATGTCATTTGCACATTTTGAAGTCCACGCAAGAGCCCTATAATAAGGGGAATATAAAATTTGAAAGCTGAGCACCTTTTTTGTGGTCAAAAGTTCTTAAAAAGCTTTCCTTTCTATAACACGCTTCTGAAAAGCCTTTACAGAAAAGCTTTTATACAAGTATATAAATATATATATATATATATATATATATATATATATATATATATATATATATATATATATAATATATAATAATATATATTATATATGTATATATATATATATATATATATATATATATATAATAAATATATATAATATATATATATATATATATATATATATATATATATATATTAATTAATATATATATATATATATATATATATATATATATATATATATTCATATATATATATATATATATATATATATATATATATATACAGGGTGTCTCAAATTAATGTACTAACACTTTGAAAGACTATACAAAGAAACATGATACCACCACTCACGGGCAGGGCTCTTTTCAAAAGGAGGGGGCAAAAACAAATAAACAAATTAAAAAAAAATTACAAAAAGAAAAACAAAAATTAAAATAAATGGAAAGTAAACCCACCCTGTCTCTTGCCTAACGCAATTCCCTCAGGCGGGCGCAGACGCGGGACTTAAATAGAGAAAGATTGAATATTGCAGGGAAAATAGAAGAAGGCAAAGAGTTCCACAAAAGATGTGGCTGGAAAAAAGGAGGTACCACAACGAGTGATCCTGAGCTCAATATTCACACAATTTTCATGAGAAAACAAGGCACCTCTTGTGTTACGAGGGCCACGCAGTGGTGGAGGAATGCGAGAATGATGATGATCAAAATGATGACCGCCATTGTCCAGACACAGCTGATAACGACAAATAATGGAGTCGCAAATGACACGAAACAGTTCATTTGGAATGTCGCGACATTGTCTTTCGATTTCCAATTTTAATGCATTTATCGTTCTTGGTTTTGAGCGATAAACTCTGTCCTTGAGGTATCCCCATAAAAAGAAGGCCATTGGCGTGAGATCTGGGGAACGCGCAGGGTATTCAATACTACCCCTTCGTCCAATCCATGTGTTTGTAAATGCTGCATCGAGGTGAGCTCTTACATCGCGATGGTAGTGGGGTTGTGCTCCATCTTGCTGAAAGTAAATTACGTTCGTTATCACCAAAGCATCTCGTCAATGTGTGGGACCGACCGGACTCCTGCAGCAAGGTTTATGACCTGTCCCCATCGAC
>JABUQX010035882.1:0-57500 GCA_015478945.1 Trachelipus rathkii | reverse complement strand
TCAGGGTTCTTTCTTATCTCCTACCTTATACCTGCTTTTCATTAATGATCTTCTCACCTGCACATCTAACTCTATCCACTCATATGCCGATGACTCGACTTTTCATTCTTCAACTCATTTCAATTCTACTCCCTCTTTTACTTCTAGAATTGCCTCTCGTCTTAATCTTTCCGATTCTATTCTCGATGATCTGGACAGAATTTCCGGATGGAGTCGTCTCAACCTTGTGAAATTCAATTCTTTAAAACCCAACTTCTACAAATCTTCCTCTCTAAGACATCTAACTTTCCTATCTTTTTCCACGGTTCTCTCGTCTTTACTGTTGACAATATAAACATCCTTGGCCTTAACATAAACAAAAAAATGTTTTGAAAACCTCACATCACAACGGTTGCTAGGGCAGCCTCAAAGAAACTGGGAGTTCTATTTAGACTGCAAGTCTTTTTATTCCTCTTCTCAGTTACTCCAGCTATGCAAGGGTCTCATCCGCCGTCGTATGGAGTACTGCGCTCATATTTGGGGGGCTCTGGTTTCTCCCGGCTTTTGGATAGGGTCGAGTCAAAGCCCAAAAGGCTTATAAACTGTTCTGTATTTTCCAGTTCACTTGAACCTCTATCTTTGCGGCGCGATGTTGGTACTTTATCTCTTTTCTATAGGTACCGCAGCGTCTAGTGCTCGAGGAAACTTACCACTTGCTTACTACCACCTTTACTACGCCCTCGTAGCACAAGAGGTGCTGTGTCAGCACATAAATTTTGTGTTGATATTAGTATCTACAGACTAGTTCGCTGTGGTGCTTTCTTGTTTTCTAACCACCTCTGTTTTGTAGAATTCTCTTCATCTTCTGTGCTTCCAGTTGAACATTAATCTCCCTCACTTTAAAGCCTGCGTCGGTGATCATCTGCGTAAATTACGTTAAATAAACTTTTGGGGCGTATAACATCCACTCCTTGAATAGGGCTCTGCCAGTGAGTGGAGATGACAACTGCAATATATAAATATATATATATATATATATATATATATATATATACTTATATATATATAATATATATCTATATATATATATATATATATATACTATATATATATATTATATATATATATTATCACTATATATATTATATATATATATATAATATATATATATATATATATACTAATATTTATATATATATAGTATTTTTTATATATATATATTATATATATATATATTTATATATACATATATATATATATATATATATATATATATATATATATATAATATATATATATATATATATATATAGTATATCATTATATATATATTATATATATATATATATATATATATTTCTGTATTTGTGTATGTATATGTGCATAAAAGTGGCCAAGTAGTTTCTTGAATTTCAACATATTCTCAAGAATATTTTGAAATACACGGAAGTACTTGGCAATTTTAATTTTTTTCCTTTTAGATAAAGTGTAGAAATATTTTTTCATGTTAAAGAGAATAAGTCTATAGATATCTTCGTCATCATATCATCCACCTCCTTTACCCAGATTAGGGGTGAAGTGCGTCGCATACAACAGAAAAAGAAAAATAGCAGAAGAACATGACGCAAGTTCCCTTTATACCATCGTAGTAAGAAAAATACACCATAGGGGTTTCATGAGACTGCGAAGGACCCTCACTGTGGTATCTTTCCAATGTGGGGTTCATCCCCTGGGCCAGGCCAAAAACCCCGCCATTCATTCTTATTATTATGCACCTTTCTTCTCGCCTCTGCCAAACTCATATTCCTCTCCTTCAGGCATTCTATTACTGACTCAATCCAGGTTTTCTTCAGTCACCCAGCCGGTCGATTCCTAGCGTACTCACCACTAAACATCCGTTTAAATAACCGACATTCAAGCTCCTTGCCATACACCCAAACCATTTCAATGTACTTCTTCACACCACACAACTACATAATGCGTTCATTACTCATTTTATCAATTCTTCTTACACCTAACATGCCCCTAAGATTGTACATCTGAGCACATTGTACCTTAGATACCTCTTGTTCCAGACCATAATTTTACTAGGATACATTAACACAGGTAACAACATACCCATACTATCATGCAAAACCCTAGCGCACTCAAGACTTAAGTCCCTTTACATCCACCAAGAATTTAATTGCACCAGCCACCTTCCTACCATTTACAACTTTCCTACTACACTCTACATCATCAGTTCCCTTTTAATTCAGCATTTTTCCTAAATATTTAAACACAGACACTTGTTCCATTTGCTCACCATCTAACATAAATTCACACGCGGACTCCCCTCACTCAATACCATAACCTTACTCTTATATACTTTTACTTTTAAACCCCTCCTTTTACACACCCTGCCAAACCCCTATACAACTCCTCTTAAACTCTCTTCAGATTTGCCTCACAAAACCAAATCATCCTCATATAATATGTAAGGCACCATCCATCCTCTTCCATTCCCCATCATTCTAATACCTTTCCCTGCCATCTCTACCTCTATTCTTTCATAACTCCATCCATATGTAAATTGAATAATCAAGGAGACATAGCACATCCCTACCACACTCGGCTATTAATATTAAATCAATCACTTTCAACTCCATTTATTTTTTCACACGCTTCAATATCGTCATACAAATTTTTAATTACATTCAGAAGACTACCACTAACACCATATATCACTAATCCCTGCCATAGAGCTTCCCCATTAATCCTATGACACGCCTGTTGCAAATCCATAAAATTTAAATACAATTATTCTTCTTCTCTCTCATTTTCTCAATCATTTGTTTCAATGTATAAATTTTATCCACACATCCTCTATCACTTCTAAATGCACCTTTTTCTTCACCAATCAGTCCTTCAGTCACTCGACGCACTCTTTCTACCAAAATACCAGCATATATCTTCCTTACAACATTCAATAAACTTATTCCCCTATAATTTCTACAGTTCCCCTTATCCCCCTTACCAATATATAAGGGTACTATTAATGCTCTCCTCAAATCCCTTGTAATTATACCCTCCATAAACGGTTTATTACACAACTTTCAAATCCATTCAATCAAGATCTCTCTTCCATTCTTGATCATTTCAATAGTAATATCATCTATGCCTGCATATTTACCATACTTCAAATTTATCACTCTACCCATTACCTCCTCTATACCAATTACCTTATCGCCAAAATACCTATTTCTTCTTGCAAACCCACACACATTCACTATCACCTCTTCATTACTGATAATATTATGCAGATTTTCGAAGTGTTTCCTCCATACTTTCTTCACATCATTACATCAGTTACAAAGCACCATCCCTATTCATTATTCCATGCAGATTCCCCCTATTCTCATTCTTAACCTTTAACGCTTTCTTCCAGAAGAGCTATCCATTCCCTTGTAAGTCCCCATTCATCCTCCTTCCAAACTGTTCATTTACTTCATTTTTCCTCCTTTTAGTCTTCATTTTTCATCCTTATAAAATTTAAAACACCTTTCTTTTGAAACCTCATCATTGGCTTTTAGTGCATTCAATCACACCTCTTTTTAACCGCTTGCTTCACCTCTTCATTCCACTACTCACTGTTAACATCCTTACTTCTTACTTAAATACATCCACAAACTTTGCTTGCACTACTAACAAACTCTTCCTTCATTTGCTTCCAAATTTGTTAAATTTCATCTTGCTTACATTCAACTGATTTATTTGCAAGATCTCTTAAATATTTTTCCTTATTACCTTGGTCACTGAACTTTTCACTCTTAATTATTTCCACTTCTTTCCTTATCACCTTCTACTCCATCCAAGCCCCCACTAAGTTATTCTTACATAAAACAACATAATGATCCGAAAGCTCATCCTAACCCTCTCACTGATTTAACATCCATCACATACTTCAACATCTTCTTCACCAACACAAAATCAATCACACTTTTCACTTCGATACCGTATCTACCTACACTAACTCTAGTATATTTATGAATATTCTTTTGTTTGAAGAAAGTATTACTTATACACACATACCTCTCTTCTCACAGAAATCAATCACCTTTCGATGATTCTCATTTTTCCCGTCACCCTAAAGTCACCTGTTTTACCATCCCTTTTTTGATCACCTATTCAACCTTTTAGGTTACCCAACACAATTAATCTGAAGCTCCTACTCACCCCATCTAAAACATTATTCAGATTATCAAAAAAATCGCACTCACTTCAACATCACTCTCAGATGGGCCATTTGTCACAACCACACATGCCTTGACCTTCTGAAGCTTAAATTTAACCATTAAAATTCTAGTACTCACAAAAACAAAACCCACCATGTAGCTCTGTGCCACAGGTCACTCGTCAGAATCTCAACTCCTTCTCTCCCCCTCTCATTCCTTTCCACTCCAGCACACACACATTTTACACCACACCTCTCATCTTCACCGCTTCCTTTCATCTTTGTTTCAGTCACAGCAAGCAAATCAAATTTACCCTTTCTAAATACATCCATCACCTCTCTCCTCTTCTCCTCATCATTTATTTCTCTGACATTCCTTGTACCCATATGATTCATACATTTTCGCAGAAAGATGATTACGGTGATCACGACCTTCTCCGAGGCATGCATTAGCAATCATTGCAAGAGAAAAGTGATAGTGGGTAACCAACTCGGCTACCACTGTCCCTTTAGTCGTCTTCTACTATACGCAGAACATACGCTGCTGGAATTCATTTTCCCCCACAACAGGGATATAATATATTGTCTGTAAGGTGTTGTCTGTAAGGAGAGTGTGGATATGAATGCAAAAGAGAAAGGCGAACCAATGGTCACTGGAATTTCAGTGGATATACCCTACAAACAAAAAGCTCAATAGAAGTACTCCAATCGCTTCGAGTACGCTACTCTATCTGCCCATTTATTCGCCTCTTGCAGCATGCAAAACACACTGTATTAGCATTCTTGCATCCCTACATAAAGATGCCACCATATATATATATATATATATATATATATATATATATATATATATATATATATATATATATATATGGTGGCTCAAACGGTAGAGCGACGGAGTCGCATGGCAAGGTCGTGGGTTCGAATTCTAGTTCGGATCCTAGGTAGAAATTACCTAGAAAGTTCCCCTCCTTGAATAGGGCTATGCCCGTGAGGTGTGGACTTTATAAAAAAAAAAAAAAAAAACATAATATATATATATATATATATATTTTATATATATATATATATATAATATTATATATATATATATATATTATATATATGATAATATATATATATAATATTTGAAAAGAAAAACTTATAATTAGTTTAATACCTGCCACATTTAGCCAGACAGTATGACTTATTGGAGGTGTAGTCGAGACTTGGCATTCATAAGGACCTTGGTCCCTCATTTGAACATAATGGATTTTGAGAAGCCAATCCTCCGAGCCAACTCAAGTGTACTGCCTTGAACCGATCATCACTTGTGTACGTAAACCGACCAACAGTCAGCAAATGGAGGTCTCGCGTTCGAATCCATGATATCTATAGGATAAAAAAAAATATTAAAATTAATTAAAGTATAGATTAAAAATGCCTGCAAAAAATATATTTTTTGTTAAATGTTAATTTTTTTCTTTTTATTTTTTTTTTAGTACAAAAGAATGTTTAAGGAGCTCGCTAGAAATTCATATAAGCTCGGTTTTTAATTCTTGAGAATGATCGAAGTTATAAACTATATATATATGGGATATTTCTCTCTGAATATATATATATATATATATATATATATATATATATATATATATATATATATATATATATAATATATTATATATAAATATATATATATATAATATATATATATATATATATATATATATATATATATACTATATATATATATATATTAACACATATGGTATATTAATATATATATATATATATATTATATATATTATATACTATAATATAATATATATTATATATATATATATATATTATATATATATATATATATATATATATATATCTTTCTCTTTCATACTAAAAAAAGTTGTACTAGCTTCCCATGTTATATTATCACTTTTATTAATAAGATAATTTTTTAAAAGTTAATTCAGATATTTCATTCCTTCTTTATGAATAATATTTTTTGTAACGACATTTTTGCCTTATAATAAAGTACTTAGCTTCAAATATTATTTCTTATTCTTTCATATCAGTCTTTCAAAAGATTGTTTGCATGGTCTTATACCAATCTCAATTAATCCTAACTAACTTATATACCATTATTGTTCTTGGAAGCGGTAGTTCGTCATCAATCATTTTCTTTCCATACAACTACCTTCTCTTAAAATGTGTATTATACTTTTACCGTGTGTCGATTTACACTGAAAAGTAGACATACACCTGTTAAATGCATTTAAAATGAGCCAAAACAGAATCTCCCCATCTATATAAAAAAAATATAATCTTCCTTTCGGTATATAATACTAATGAGTCATCCGAAATTAGTTTTCCTTTTCATGAAACCGATCATCTTCAGCATAAAAATATACCAAGTAATTGTTCATCTTGAAATTCCATTCCATATCCGAACATCTTCAGCATAAAAATATCCCAAATAATTGTTAGTCTTGAAATTCCATTCTGTAAAGAATCATCCCCGATCCTTTCTTCTTTCCATAGAGTCCTATAAATTCTTATACCTCTTCCCACAGGAATACTATTAACTCCTTTGACTCTTGCATGTACTCTCTTTAATCTTACTTAAAAATTGCTCTTTTATCTTTTTCCTCTTTCGACCATTCTCGTAATTACCATAAAATACTTACTTTAGGAGAACGCATTATCTTTTTTCTTTCATTTTTATTTAATTTTTTTTCATTTTTCTTTCATTTTCATTCTTTCTTCTTTCTTTTTGTTTCTCAAAAATTGTTTTTGAATTAAGGTCTTACTTAATGGATCTTCTTTTTTGCTTCTAATAGGTTTTGGGCAATAATAATAATAATAATAATAATAATATAATAATAATAATAATAATAATATATAATAATAATAATAATAAATAAATAATAATAAAAATGAATAATAATATATAATAAATAATAATATAATATAAATAATAATAATAATAATCTTATTCTTTTAGAATATGATTGTCATATGTCCATCAATGCCAAATTTTCGCATAGTAAAGATTTAAGAACTTGCAATATGATATATATATATATTATATATATATATATAATATTTATATAAATATTAATAATAATATATTATATAATATATTATATATATATCATATATATATATAAATATATAATATAGTATATATATATATATATATATATAATATATATATATATTATTATATATAGTATATAATAATAGTAATATATATATATATATATATATTTAAGATATATTATATATATATATATTTATAGAATATATTATTATTATATAATATATATATATAATATATATATATATATATCGTATTATATAAGGTTTGTCAATGACCAGGTACGGGTGGGCGCTACAGCAAATCGAGTGTACGTGCGGTCAATTTTTTAAAATATAAAGGTCGGAGCGCGTTGTGCATAGAAACATAGAAGTGGGTGCGGTGCGGCAATTCCGGTGCTAGATACGAACACTTAATATATATATATATATATTATATATAGTATATATAATACTATATATTTATATATATATATACTTATATATATATATATATACTATGAATATATTATTATATATTATATAAAATATATATAAATATATATATATATATAATATATTAATTTATATATATCTATATAAATTTATATATATTTATATAAAGTATATATTATATACTATAATATTTATTTAGGTTGTATATATATTATATATATAATATAATACGTATATATATATAATATTATCGATATTCCCTATTTGATATGGGAATTACCGACTGAATTATTCATATTTGACTGTTATCAAGACTTACAATCTCGTGAATAGTAACACTATATGATGGAGAAGAAGCTATGCTCAAAGACGCTCTTGATTCGTACGAGTTCGTTTTTCCAAAGTTACATCTTACTAATGTGGAAAATGACATATATCATCTGCATTAAGAAATTACAAAAATCAACGATTAAAGCTCCTGTCACGATGTATATAAATTAATCGTAAACGCTGGGAACTTTTGAACATCTTCAATGAAAATGATGACAGTTTAAAAAGAATGAGATTGTAATTAACTAAGGGCTAAAAGAAGCGCCGGACTTAATGTCTTTTAAATTGAATCGTAAAGATATTACTATAATATAGTTTACCACGTCTATACATTAACTATTGTTTTTTTTACTTTAGTTATTTCTATTATAGACAATTTACCGCTTTGGATACACTTACCTGCTAGAGCCACTTTCTGAGAGAGGGGGCAGGAATAAAATACCCGAAAGCGGAGGCCAACTACGCAGCCTAAAAAAAAGAAACAATCGTCTCGAGATGAAGATGTTAAATAGGTATTCTTATTGAGGAAAAACCTAATGACAGTAAGAAAATAAGAAGAGTGGCAAGGAGTTCCGAACATGAGTGGCTGGAAAGAGGAGGCCGACAAAGATACGAGTCTGGGATTTTCAATGCTCACGTAAAATTCATGCAAGGCACACCTTGTATTGCGAGGGCGACGCATGGGAGGTGGAATGAGAAGTGGTCACCTCCTCAGGATTGCTACGCGTATGTGTACTATAGAAAGAGATAGTGCGCCAACGTAACGTCGCAGAGATAGAGGGTCCAGAGAGTTAGAAAGTAGGGGACAGTTTTATTAGTCTCTTATAGCATTAGACTCACTCTATCCAATGACAGGGGTGGGCCGAGCCCAGGATGTGAGACAGTACTGCCAATACAAGGGCGATTATGGCCTTATATAATGGAGTAGATGTGCAGAAGAAAATTCACGCAAGCCTAAACAGAACTCGCAGTTTCTTTGAGGCCACATTAGCAACCGTTGTGGAATATGAGGTTATCCAAGATATATTTTTTTGTTTATGTTCAACCAAGAATGTTTATGTTGTCAAAAGGTGAGACGTTTTAGAACCGTCGAGAAAAATAGGAAAGTTAGGAGGTGTTGTTTGAGAGGGAGATGTAAAGTAGTGGAGTTTCGAAAGAGTTGAATTTCACAGGTTGTGGCGGCCCGACGGGAATCCGATCAGGTTGTAAGAATAGAATAAGAAGCTGAAGACGAGAGGCCAATCTTGAGATCAGCAAAGGGGAGCAGATTGAAATGAGTGGAATAATGGAGAGTTGAGTCATCGGCATAAGAGTGAACTAGAGTTAGAAGTAAAGTGAGGATGATCGTGATGAAAAGTAGATAAAGGTTTGGAGATTGAAACAGAACCTTGAGAAACAAATTAACAGGAACAGGAGTGAGAAGTAGCTCCATAACGGAAGTGCTGATATGGAAGCGACGCAGAGAGAAACTTGACAAAGTAAGCAAGAGAAGGAGGAAACACTAGGAAGTGGAGCTTAGAGAGTAGCGAGCATGCCATATCTCGATCAAAACCTTTTGATGATATCGATGTGCCTACCACCAATTGACTGCCCCATAAGTCCGCTAAGGGCAGAGCCATAAGATGATAAGATATGATATATACCAGTTGACCTGAGCGTCGAAAGCCCATACTGATAGATCTGAAAAGAAGGGAATGAGACTTCCAGATGATCCAGGAAATGAGGTTAAGAGAGTTCAAAGATCTTAGTAGAATACAAGTGAGAGCTATAAGACGATAGTTAGAAGATCAGAGCGGCTGCCCATTTTTCGGTGATTGGTTTGGACATAATTGCGCGCTTCCCAGCCTGAGGAAATGTACTAGATTGGCATAGAGAGTAGAGTTGATAGAGGAGCGGGGCAGTGGGAGAACATCCTCAAAAAGGGGAAGTGATGCCATCGGCATAGCCTTCCCTGATATTATAGATATCAGATCCATAACCCGAATATGGTAATCAGGAAGGGCAATTAGGAAACTGAAGAGGAAAGAAGCAGGAGATGGATGCCGAATAATCCCCAGGGTAGAAATTAGATTGAAAAAAAGGAGCAGATAGAGATTAGCCTTATTTAGTGAGAGAGTTATCTTACAGACGTCAACCGCATAGTGAAGAAAGAAAGATTTACAAAGTTATTAGAGATGTTTGGGGCATAGAGCAGAAATTTTTTATCAGTATGAGAACAGTAGGTTGTCGCACTTTTTTTTAGTGAAATGCGCGCTTAGCCTGTCGAATAAATTAGCTGCAACGATTCGGGCAGAATGAAAATTAGTTAAGAGTGATAGGAGAACGAGAGTTTTTCATGACCGATAGGCAATGTCTCTCTCCTGATGGAGCGAGAACTTCCCCATCGACATGAATTTTGTTGGAGAAAAGACATTTAGTTGAAGATGGAATGAACCTGCTCATACCCTCGATGGTTACAGCCCCTACCTTTTCAGCGGGTGACTCGAAGCGTCTCCGGTCAAAGCAAGATTCAATCCAAGCATAGTATTGCAAAAGAATTCGACGAGAAAGCCCAATTGGCCGATTAAAGTTGCCAGAAAGGTACGTTTGGGGCATGGTGGAGCGCTGGAGAGGAAAGTTTTAAAATTAAGATGCTACAAATGTGGTCAGAGTTACGAAGGAGGGAATTGGGTGTATTTTATATAAGAGATGGGTAGTGGTGAAATTAAATAAGCGTGTTTTTCAAAGAATTGTTATGGAGATCTGGTATGTGTGTGGTTATTTAATTAATGTTCCAGATGTTGAAATATCTGAATGTTTTGCCTCCTCCTGCATCAGATGAGAGGAGCACCACTCAGTGTGATGTTAACGTCTGAAATTACTTAATATCTTTATCTGACATTTGGGTAGTGGAAGAAGTAAAGTCTCTGAGAGTATTAAGATATCTCAAAGAGGAGGTAAAATTCTGTTCGTTTAGGGGAGCAGTAGAAGAAACACAAGATAATGTAGTAGATGGGAGAAAGATTTTAAGCCACATAAAATCGGAAATTAGGAATTCAAGATTCTCAGAAGTGTTACAGGAGTGTTAATGTTTATAAAGGGCACAAGACTCCACCATTTAGTCTGCAATTTATAGAAAGGTTATGTTAGGAGTAATTAGTTTATTTGAAAAGAAATCCTGAATAGTTGGGTATCAGCAGTAATAAACATGTTAGGGCTGGAGTTAGCTTTAGGTGATATTCCAGCACTCATGGTTAGCTTTCCATGCACGAAAGTTGGCGAAGTCAATAGAGAACACCAAGCCTACGCCACCTACATATTTTTGTCCAAATATTCATCAGACATGCCTCACAAACTAAACAAGTACAATCCAACCATACACAGCCACCAAAATACCTCATTGATTGGGGTTTATTAAAAAAAAACGCACCACACACACAACACACAGATCACGTACAAAAAATGATAAACAAAGTAGGAAAAAAAACTTACTTAGATTCCCGATATAAACGCAAGGTTTTTTGGAACACAATATTAGAGCAAGTTAAATCGTCACTTTGTGTTGCAGTTGACAACTTCCAATCCGAACGTCTATTAATATCGCAACAATTTTTAAAAAAAAGAAAAAAAAAAAAAAAACGGGGATTAAAAGAACCAACACCTTAAAAGTAAATCAATAGCAGATTCACTGGAAGAATTTCTACAGTCCAGTAGTGATAAAGAAACACACGCATTGCCAAAAAATGTGGTGCAAATGATTGAAAACAATCACCAAGAAAAACGACTAGATACAAATCATGGCAAAATGTTTATCCACGCTTGAGTAAACTTGCAAGGAAATACTTGGCTTGGCCTCCAACTTATGTTCCAAGTGGGAGAGTATTTAGCAATGCTGGGCCATATATAGCGATGAAAGGAAATATACTTCAGCAGAAAAGGAACAAACTCTCGGCAGAAAAGGCAGAAAAATGTTAATGTTTCTCAAGCACAACCTTCCTATCTTGAATTTCAATAATAGTAAAAAATAGGGATATGTATATTGTGAACTCTTCATTAGAGCGGAGGTTGGGGAAGGGTGGTGGTGATGCTATTTGAGTTGGGATCCTGACTAAGTCACGATCCTGGTAACACAATAATAGTTAGGACTGTGGCTAAAATCGAAATATATATATGATTATATATCATAATATAATATATATATATTAAGTATTATATATAATTATATTATATATTATCTTTTAGTATATATATTTAATATATCATATATTTTCGTGCAATAAACGAAAATATATGATATATATAATATAATATATATTAATATATATATTATATATTAATTAATATATTTATATAATATATATTTATATCAACGCGCTCCGCGATGTTTCTTCTCCATTCTTCTAGGAAGACTAATATATATATATATATATATATATAAATATGTAATTATATATATATATATATATAATATATATATATTATATTAATTATAATATATATATATATATATATATATATATATATATATATATATATAATATATATCTATATAATATATATATAGTAATATATATATTATATATATATTAATATATATATATTATATTATTATATATATATATATATATTAATATTATAGAACTCATATGCATTTAATGGGTGAAATATTAATCTAATATTTTCCGTGTTTGGTAAAATATATAGATAATAAAATCCTAAAAACTCTATTTAATCGATGGTTCTATAGACAGTTCAGAAATATATTAAAAATACAGATTAAGCTGATAATTTATATCGTACGAGAATAGAATATGTAAAGACCTAAAAATGTAAAGAGAATATAAATCAAAAAATAGTTTTGATAGAATAACCGAGTGTGATGCTGTGTTCTGGTGCAGTGCAGTGCGAATTTTTTTTTATTAGAGGTACGGTTTCTGGTGCAGTCATTCTTGTACGGTGCGTTATACAAGTTTTGACACAATAAATGAAGTCAGTTTTGTTTAAATTTTCAAAATGATTTCATTTTGATTTAATTATTTATCAGAGTTTTCAATGAAATGATTTGTTCAGAGTAAATAATATTTAACGAGTTACATAACTTATATTTAAGCATTTTTTTTACACAACTAATCATTTTATCTCAATGGATTTTCCAGAAATCGAATTGGGGGTACGTAGAACGCTGTCTAAAGTTAAAAGATTTCCAACTCGTTAAATGCAATCACTCTAAAAATTTCATAAAATTGGATAAACAATAAAAAAAAATAAGCCTAGAAAGGATTTTAAATTTTTTCCCTCCTCTTCAAGAAACTATAAAAAACAAAACATTTTGAACAGATAGTTTCATATTAGATATGGACACAAGAAGGATACAGGCATAAAAAAAACTTTTATCTAGTAGGAAGGAATGTTTTTCGAGATAGATCCAAGATCAAATCGGCCAATTCTATTACGCAAATGTAAAAGCGATGGGGTATAACAGAAATGTTTCTTGAATCGGACGATTTTGAAATGCGACCAATTAAACATAGTTCGAAATTCAATAACTGATGAGGTTGGTAAAAATAATTAGATAAAATTTCAATTTTGACACTACTTTTTATTAAACATCTACCTTGTCCTTTAAGTTTATCTTATTTTTATAGTATTCTTTCACACATTTTTGTCGACTAATGATATTTTTGAATACTTTACATATAAATAACTTTGTTTTAAAGAAAAATTTCATATATTATGTAAATATACTATGTTTATTTAAGAGTATAGCAAAATTTCCATTTCTTACCATTTCTGAATTTTCAAAATCAAAGGTATTGATTAAAAGATCTTTCAGTAAAATAAATAAAAGAAATATATATATATATTATAGTTTATATATATATATATATATTATATGATATATATTATATATACTTATATATATTATAATATATTATAATATATTATATATATTATTTATATTATATATATATATTTAATATATATTTATTATATTATTATATATAATATATATATATTATAAATATATATATATTATATATATCTATATTATATATATATATCTATATATATATATATATAAATATCTATTATATATATATATATATTATATTATATATAATAATATATTATAATATATTATCTTAATATTATAATATATATATATATATATATATATATATATTAATATATTCTATTAATCATGGTTTTTTTTTTATATAACTGAACTCATCCTGCAAGGCATATACATTGCATTACATTAATTCAATGTATATTCTTCGAGGGTTTTAAATTCTTGATTCTTGTTCGTGATTGTTTTCCAAACGTTGTCTGGCGTGGTTGGATATTAACCAGAAGAGAATTGATTGAAGAAAGGAGGAGAAAGAATTTAACAGATAAGCAACCCTAATTGTCATAGCTGTACACTTTTCACTCACTTTTCTTCTTCCTTACTAACCACACAATTACATGTAATTCCTAAAAACCCAATTCTCACATCTATCCACTCTTTTCTCCCGCATGCGGCACAGCACGCAAACTGAGGCAAGGAAAAAGATAAGAATTAGAAGAAGTTGTAAGAAAGAGGAGTTAGATGTTTACGAAAATTATTGAAGGGAATTACAGATTTTGTGAAATCCAGAAAACGAATAGTTGAGACTTGAGATGAAGCATGACTAGGTAGAATCTGAAAATACTAATAGTTAAGATAGAACCTGCCTAGGTAATTCACATACCAATAACGACGTTTGTAAATAAAAAAAATTTTTTGTAAGTTTATATAAAAAATAAAAATTGTAATAGAGTAGTGTATCAACAGCCCTGAGAATAGGGATTATTTGAAAATCATTGTATTCATAAGAAAGATTCAGGAGCCAAACAATTGTGCGCTTGCAAGGAGTCCACTTTCCTGGATCCGGCCATTAGAAAAGGCCAGAAGACTAAAAGTAAGTTGGATATAAAAAGTTGTTGTTTATTTAAGAGAGGAGGTGGAGCAATAGATAGGAAGACCTGTCAGGTAGCCCAGAACACATTACAATATAATACTTCCTACGCATTAATCCTAACTGTTGCTATCCATTTCCCTACCTCGCCATTAAAGTGTCTATTGACCGCGATTCCAGTGACACCATTGCATTGAAGACTGTGGCTGAGATTTACCATGGGGGTGATGCCAAGATTCATTTTAACACAATCTTAAAAGGTTCACCCATGAACTCTAAACCTGGATCACTTAAGAGGCGTTCAGGAATGTTTGGAAGAAACGACAAGATTGTGTATTTAAAGGCATTTGCCAATGTCTGACTTGTTTTATTGCTCAGGGAAACCACCGCGTGAAATTTGAAAAATAAGTCGATAGCGAGCTAAAACAGTACTTCCATGATTTTCTGTGTGCGACGGCAATTGCAACAAATCTTACTGCACAAGCATATGGATATGATGAGATTATCTTCATCATTGGGGGTTTGGCAATATTTGGACAGGTCTTGGACAATTGACAGTGAGGGCATGCTTTACACACATCAGAGACTACTTGGTTGACACGAGGATGCCAAAACTCCTCATAAATTAAAGAATTAAGTTTATTTCTCCCTATATGTCCATAGTCCACATGATATTGGGTCACTATAGAAATCAAATAAGAAAAGGGAATGATGAATTTCTCTTCTTCCTGGTGTACAGCATATAAAATACCCTCCTGAATAATTATCTTGTAATTCATAAACTTGAATATAGTTAATGACTTAGGCCACCTCAAAGTAGGCAAATTGTTACGAACAACTCTAGATAATGTCTTAAGAACCCTATCTGTTCTTTGTTCTTTTTTAATTGTTTCAATATCTATAATAGAATTTTATATTAAAGAAACATGTGTATTAGGTGTACTAGTGGAAACCTTAATTAATTTTATTTGAACAATATGTCCTTCCGAATATTTGTCATCGGGAATTAATAGATTATAATGTATTCCTGACATGCAGGATAAGTAATAAGTGTCAGAGAATTTGTCACCATATATCATTGGTTTAGCACTAGTGTAATAAACCATTACTTTACACTTGATTAAACTTGCAAATACTTGGATTAACTCCGGGATTGGTACTTGCCCAGGGTGGGATAACGATCGCAACTGTTTAAGAATATTTCTCCCCTGAAGATTATATTTTTTGGGGTCTTTTAATAACTCTGCGACCAATTACTCTCTCATTCCAATATGAGAATCTTCAGAGCCTTTCAACCAAAATGCGAAGCATCTGAAAAGGGAGTCCCCTCCTCCTGGAATGATTAACTGCTTGAATATAATTCTTATTGAAATATCCTTTGGGTGTTACTTCACCATCGTCCGCTTCCTCCACTGGTACAGGTGAACGAGACAACACATCCGGCAGAATATTTTTCTTACCACTAATATGGCGAACTTTAAAATTGTACTCTGAAAGTTCGTCAAGAGTATAGGCAATATGCCCATCTGCAGACAACATATTGTAACGGCTCATGATCACTATAGCGTCGGGCGGGGTGACCAGGCCCGCCTCTTTAGGAGGGGTGATTCGGTCCACTCTAAATAAAATAAAAAAAATAAAAAAAAAAAAAAAAATTTTCGCTCATTTTTTAGCCACGCTGTAGTACTACAAGTTTCTTTAGCGATATTTTAATTCTAAAAAGTTTTTATTTTTTAAAAAATGTTAGAAATTAGGGTACAAAATTTCCTTCAATAGAACTTCACTTTTGAAAAATGTGAGTTTTTTTAACTTCGTTATAAAATGAAAAATTGTGGATCGATTTTAATTATTTTTTCAGTGGATACACTCGAGTATGTTAGCTTTAAACTGGCAAAGTAAATTTTTGTATAAAAGCAGTATTAGTGGCAAAAAACGGGGCCTACTTTTGGTCCGATTCACACCCGCCGTTAAAAAATTGATGGGGAAGGGGTGGCTCGGACCACCATTGTTTTTCGTATTTTACGTACCGTAAGACGGACACATTGAACGGGTGTACAACATTGAACAAAATCGACCCCTTACCTGTTTCATGTTATAACTCAAGAGTAATTGGAATCTGAATGATCAAATTGGAATCAAATTTAAAAGTCTAAGGATAGCGGTTTCATGTATTATCTAAGTAAAAGCACTTGCCTTTAACTTTAGGTTTTATCTGGAAATGTAAAAAAAGAATTGGCCAAAAAATGCTTCGCCCAAAAAAGTCCCCCCCCCTTGCGGCAGAAGGAATTTTCAAAAAGTTTAAAAATTGGTCAATTTTTGTCGCTATGTATCAGGGATCAAAAACCACAAAATAGGCGAAAAAAAAATTTTTGTTCGGTTCAAAGTGTACTAAGTTGTTTTAAAAGTAGGGGTGGTAAGTTTGAACAAAATGATTTGGGTAAAATGAACCCTCTTGTCGAGTAGCATATTTGACGCAATTTATAAAAAGTTAAAAGAATTTAATGACTGAGTGATCGTATTGGAATCAGTTAATTATTTAATTTATTAACAACCTTTTGATGTAAGTTTCTTCAATCCTCTAAAATTCACCTGGGAAATATGATTGAGGATTACTAGCAGAAAGACCCGACAACATCTACAGTTCATAAAAAGATACTTCCACAGATGCTATCCAACCTTCTCAATACCCACTAATTTGCCTGTTGATGTTGAAACAACAATAGAATACCATACCAAACAGCCAATGTTCAAAAAAAAAAAAAAAAAAAAAAAAAAAAAAAAAAAAAAAAAAAAAAAAAAAAAAAAAAAAAAAAAAAAAAAAAAAAAAAAAAACAACATTGAAGACCGCCATATCTCAGGTATGTAAACTACTCAACTTAAGACATGATTACTTTAAATAATTTGAGATTGACATAATTATATAAAAGTTTATAGAGAGCGTAAACAAAACAATTGAGCGTGATTTGATGATGTGGGGTACTGTGCCCCTTAAATGTTTAAAATTTCTCATTATACAAATTACAATGTTTTATTGCTCAATAAGCAATTGTAAACTATAAATATAATATTAAAAACCCTATAAATATAAATATAACATTCAAAAAAAGGCCTGTTCAAAGTTACCCAACCGCCTATTTTCAAAATTTTGAAGAAAAAAAAAAAAAAATAGAAAAAAAAAACAGAAGGACCACCATATCTCAGGTTATGCTATACTTTACTAAAGTTAAATATTTAGGCTTAAACATCTTTGAATCAAAGTGTATAAAAAAGTTTATAGTTTGGAGGTGAACAAAAAAATTGATTTCAAATCTGTCCAGTCTTACGCTAATTTTATTTGACATTTTTATTACGTATAATTAATTAATGTAATAAAAAGTGCAGTCAAACTGGTGAAATATTTTTAAAAAATGAAATTTTAATAAAAAAAACGAGTTCAAAAAAAGGTGTCAAAATCTTGGGGCGGAGAGGGGTGAAATCGGGACACCATTATTTATATTCGTATTTTATTTATCATTATTGATTTTTATTATCTAACTTACGAATTTTAATATGTAAATTAATTATCTCTATAAGTAAAAATTAAAATATAACTTTGACAATTATACGTTAAAAGACGATCTTTAAACAGATGGTCCGAGTCGCCCCTCAATGGTGGTCCGCTTCACCCCTCAACGGTCAGGCTGAAGCTCATAAAATTTCAAACTTTAATTAAAATTTATATAGTAATTACATTATGATTTTTTTGTGTGCTATGCCCGACTATTGGGCCGTGATTTACAAAAAAAAAAATTTCCAAAAAGTTGCATGGGAGAGGTCGGGGAGACGAAGTTATACCTAAAGTGGTCCACGTCACCCCGCCCGACGCTATATGAAGAATTCTTTCTCATTGCATAAAAATGGACGTAACGCCTTCACAGCCCATCTGAGAGCGACTAATTCACGTTCTACCATTGAATATCTCTTTGAGCCTCAGAAAAAGTCAATGAAGACAATGGGACGATTATCTTCTCCCTGTTGTTGTGACAACACTGCCCCAGCTCCAATATCAGACGCATTTACATATAACTCTAATGGAGGTGCAACTACAATATAACTGGGAAAAGACAACAATGTAGGACTGAACAGCGATGATTTCAATTTTTCAAACGCTTCCTGACAATCAGGTATCTAACTACTTGACAACCATAAAGACATAAAGACATAAACCAGTCTGACAAGGCAAGTGTTTGGCAATAGATGAGCAGTGATGGATATGGCGCCTATAAAAATTGACCATCCCAAGAAATTGTCTCAGCTGCTTAACTGTGGTTGGAATGGGAAAATCCATTACACCAGCCAAATTCTTCTGCAGTGGAAGAAGTCCCTGATGATTTATCCGATGACTGAGAAAATCAACAGACTATCTGCATAACTTTGTCTTGCGGGGCTTGAGTTTAAAACCATTTGCATCCGGAGCTATTAAAACTTTTTCTAAAGATTGAATATGTTTCTCAAAATTCTGGGACCTGATGATTATGTCATCAAGATATGCTATGACTTCTGTCCAAGGTATACCTGACATAGCCAGCATAATACCTCTTTGAAACGTTGCCAGACCACCCTTCACTCCAAAAGGCATCTGGAGGAATTCATAATGAGACAGAGGAGTTGAGAAAGCTGTTTTTTCGATGTCACCCTCTGCCATCTCAATTTGGTAATATCCATGTACTAAGTCGATGGTAGTGAATATTTTTGCTCCTGACATATTATAAATAGAATCTATAAGATTTGGCAACAGGAATGCATCATCTCCCTTTGTATGTTGATTAAGAGCCCAGTAATCGATACAGAGATGAAGACTTCCATCAGGCTTCCTTACCGGGACAACAGGAGCTGAATAGGGTGGGTTACTTTTACGAATAATCCCTCCTTCCAATTCGCTGCACTGACTCTCAATTTCCTGAAATAATGGTCCCTGAAACCTCCTGACAGGCACATGAATTGGTCTATCAGTGGTGAGCTCGATTTGATGCTGGACATTACGTGCTAGACTCACGTCATCATCCCCTGTGCTAAGAACTGTTGAATATTTTTGAAGAAGATCAATTAATTGTTCTTTCTGGGAAGGATCCAATTGAATATCATCAAATTGGAACTCTTCCTTAATTTTCTCATGAGTCCAAATGCAACTATGGAGACTCACCACTTTCATTGGGACGAAAACTATATATATATAATATATATTATATATATAATATATATATATATATATATATATATATATATATATATATATATATATATATATATATATATATATATATATATATATATATATATATATTTACATCAGGATTACCTTCAATAGGGAAAGCTGGTCCAACAGGAAATCCTCTCGGAATGAATCTGGGACTGTCGCTGCTATTATAAAAGGCAACAACCGAACGTTCCTTTTCATGAACAATTCCTGGAAGCCCACAAAGATTATCACCCCTTACATCTTCTAAATAAAGTTTGTAATGAATATGTACAATTGCAAAGATTTACTGGAATAAACCCACACCAGTGTGGTCCTAATTCACTGTTTTCACTCGTTTACAGTTCCATGCGAGTATCTGGTTTAGTAGGATCAGCTGCTACTGTCAACAAACCTTGTCCATCTCTCACCAATAACTGATATCCCAACATATCCGGAAGTAAATTATTCGCTCGTAAAAGAGGAACACCCAAGATAAGCGATTCCTGAAGGAACTCGGAATGGACAACAAAATTCTTCGTCATTAGTGATAAAGCCGCTTTTAAAACGAAGACTTAGCTTAACGAAATGAAATATTTTTATTTCAGTATGACCAATACCACAAACAGTATGGACAGGGGACGAATATTTTTCTATACCTACTAGGTTATCAACAACCAAGGATTTTATTAAACTGATGCATACCCCATTGTCCACCAAGCAATTGAATATTTGGTCTAAGTATCCCTCGATTGATACATCAATATATAAGGGAAGACTTTGTCTTACGCTCTATAAGATAAAATCTTACGCATTTTAAGAACTGTTTCATGCCAAATCGACTGTGAATGAATTCTTATAAACTTGTTTACAAACATTTACAAAAATTCAGCTGTTGCGCAAGTAGAAATATTATTGATGGACATTCAAGGTTTGGAGGGTATTATGTATAAAAGGATTATAATGGGATGATCCGTTTCAGAATATTTTAGATTTTTGGACTAATTTAAAAAAAAAGGAGACAGAATTAGTTGCCCTTCTTCCTTACGTAAGGTTAAATTATTAGTATTTGTATAATAGTATATGTAAGGGGGCCTGTTACACCCTGGTTTCACTAATAATTTTAATACAACAGGTCACACTGCAAAGCAGTACCACTTGACACTCCACTTAGTCCATTTTGTAAATTTAAAGTTAAAAACCAGGACGTTATTATTTTTATTTTCTTCATATCATATTATTCACTCTTATTAGTTTATTCATTACTATACGTTAGTCATTTAGTAAAACTTTTTAAGTATCAGCATAATTATCGCGTTTTTTAATGATTTCCATTTTTTTCTCTTTAACATATAAAGTCAGATATCTCAGTAAGATCAGTTAAATATACACACTATTTAGTAAATATCAGCTTACACCAAACCAAACACCACAACCCCCACAGAACCATCAAAATACCACAGACGACGCGAATAGCTCTCTCACGCACATGTGTAATCGAAACTTAAGACCACCCAACTTATCAATCAACATGACATCATAAGTCGAAATGTCAAACTCAACACCTACAACAACATCACACTTACGCATATGAGCGTGAACAAGTGGAAATTCTTATGTATAAAAAATTTAGATTAATGTAATTAATGAATTATAATATGATAATAAACTTTTGAAACAAAATAAAAAGTTTTTAAAAAAAATGTAAAAACTAAAACAATTAAATTTGTGTTGCAGTGCATTGCCCCGACATTCATTAGCTTCTCCCCAAGTGTACAAAAGGAATTAGAAATCCCCTCACTGTGCTCAAAGGGTTAGTCTCTTGACTTTTATAAATTTAAATATAATCTAGATTTATAATATATTAATATATATTATACTTCTAGGGTCCCAATACTGGGCTGGATAAACTTCCTTTTCACGGACCAATTGTCCCAATACTGACGAACCCACACTAAACAAAAAAATCAATAGATCCACCACACAAATAATATCAACCACAACAAAAACAGCAAAACCTGGAACGCTCGCGCGAGACACATACATCCGTATCCACACACCAGACAAACCTACAAGAGAATACTATACACTACCACCTGGAGCACACACATGCAACAAACTCTGCTGACTACGAGTCACATACACGCTACAACTCACAGACGACCGATATACTAGATATAGCACAAATATCACACACCATGCACACACAGCAACAGAATGCACACTAAACTAGAGAATTACTCAGACTAGACAACTTTGCAAGAAGATATAGAGCATATGACCCCAAAACAACTAACCATAACAACTATAACACAGCACACCGCAACATCACACGACAACACACAACCAAGACAATCAAAGATCATACACAGAAACGCCTCACAACTGAAAATCAGTATGTACAGAGACTGATAATTTGAACCCACACCCAACTTTAGAGCACACGCAACAGACGATATAGCACACAGCATACCATAATATAAGTATAACCACCTTATCATATCACACAGAGCATTAAATACCTCAAAACTCGAACGACCACACACAAACAAGCACCACACACACAAATCACAGAACAACACACACGCACATACAAAAATACACAACAACAAACAGCGAAAACTACGACAAAATCAGATTACTATATATATATCTCGAGACACCACAAAAATCAAACGACAACACCCAAATAACCTCAGGCACACAACACACAAATGCGCGAACAACAAAACTGTACCATAAAATAAAACAATCATCACACACGTAAATACTACAACACGTATAACCAACACCGAACACCAAAAGCTGAGTAAGCATGAAAACACAGAACACTCCAACCTTCCAACAACAACATATATTTGTTGTAGAGAGCCAACAATACTACCAGAGCCAAACAACACCCAGAACCCATGTACATACGTCGTTGCAATTGTTTTGTTAAAAGTCGTACAGACTACCATCTCAAATCAAACGATGTAACAACACACACAAAACCTACGTAACCACACGACACACACTACAACTCCCAGAGCTCAAAACCACTATCGACAACACACGCAACAATCAGCGACACAAGCCACCACCAAATCAAGCCACGAGGCACACACCACAAACCACGAGACCAACACAACAACACGCTGATTATCTAGACATTTAAGAAAACACCACCACCATCGACATACAACGAGAATCAACACTAGCTCACGACAAACATCCAAAAAATCAGACGTAAACCAAATCCCCAGACAGACACACACAAACCCACATACAACACGATCATCAAACATAATCACAACTCTAAATATATATAAACCACCTCAACTACTTAAAGTACCTAACTTTAGTTATCATACAACACACAATCTAACAATACCATAACATATTCTACACCGCGAACACTATCTATGCTCAGAGACACACCACAGTACGACTACCACAACACCACCTCCAAACAGACATCCGAAACATCTGCACACACATGAACTAATCAGATACTACCAGAATAACACGCACACGCGACGCACAACACTACAAACTCCACACAGACTCTTCCAACAGCCCACATCTCAAACACACACCACACAACACACTAACAAACACAAGAGCCGCAACCAAAAAATCAGATCAAATCAACACACAATACAGAACGAAAGAACTCAAACCCAAAAAACAATATATAACAAACAAAAAAATATATATAATATTACACATAATAACAATATAAATAAGCTAAAATATCACATAACAAATAATAATAATCATCTGCACTCTAACACTACAAACATCTACCCAAATAAATACACTCAAACAAAAAAAACAAAACAAACAAAACAAAAGCACACATACACCAACAACAGAGACTAACGCAATCACACCAAAACCAAACAAGATCAAACAAACGACAATCCACAAACAAAACGATACAAATCATAAAGACAACAACCAACAAAATCAGCACACACACACACCACAAGGCACCACCTAGACACAAAAACACAGCACGCCACACAACAGCCACACCAACACACACCAAACAATGAACAGAGAACAAAACACACTAGCCACCCAGCACCACACACAAAGACACAGTACAACACCTCAACACACAGCACGGCACTCAACTAATAAGTCAGCAGCACACGAAGAGATCAATACGCGCTGTAGAGACATATATGGAAATCACCACACACAACTAAGATCGCGCGCTCTCGCACGCTAGACAGACACACTAAGGAACACACAGCAAGACGATCCCTTCCAGCATCACACCAATACACTAATAACTCTCACACACTAAAATCACACAAGGTCACCCACACACTAATCCAACAACAAACAATAACAAAGACACTACACAACGAACATAACCATCACATAATTCATCTACGCCATACCACCTAACATCACTTATCTCCTATACTACTGTGACTAAATAACACATAATACTCATCACACCACTACCTCACTTACAACACAATACACTCTACCACATACAACCCCTCACCCTACAACACACAACCATCCGAACGAGCCATACAGATACCAAAAAGCACACAAACACAAAGCCTCGATGATTACCAATAATCCTTTAATTTCCTGCTGTCTCTACTTGGCCAGAACAACGCCTGCCCCGCGTATACACGATCACAAGGCTCTTTACTCCGCCCGCCTGCCCTCGCACTTCCTTCTATCGCCCCTTCACTGCGCCTGTCTTCGTCCCGCTAAACCACTACAGTAACCCACAACCCAGTTAAAGTTGCGCGCAAAACCACAAGAACACACACAAACAACAAAACCCAACAAAGCCACACCCAACACAAACACACACCAAACCAGCCACCAAACACACACACACCACAACAACAAAGGAGAGCAACACTCGATTAAGATCATAATCACGATACCCCAACACTCACCAACAACACCCGCTCCGCCCACACCCAATGGCCACGCACAGCTAACTCGGCGAACATAACGATCTTTCACATCAACCGATACGAACCAGGCTCCGCTCTATTCAACACAAGCGAAAACACAGCAACGTCAACAGACTCACATACACTTACAACCTTAAAAACTAATCTACACCCTCGACTCACGCTCTGCGTTTTCAAGCTCTCTCCACGCACACTTGTCCGTGAATTGTCCAAAAACACAAACATCGAGACAATCAACAATATACGCAAATAGAGAACAGACTGGTCCTAATCAACAAACGAAACTCAAGATACCTAAATAACGCAAATAGTCAAAAACACACACACCAACCAACACACAACAAAACACATAAAAAACAACACCAACCCAAACACAACCACGAGAGAAACTAAGACAACAAACCCACGCGCACTACAGACAGGGCAAACCGACAACACGGGCACCCAAACAAACAGAAGTAATCAGAACAAAAAAACGCAAACCCCACTCAACACACACCTCCATACGCACGGGAACATATCTAGAACGAAAAGAAGCGAAAGAGAAGGCATAGGAAAAATACACGTAAGCCAACATCGCTAGAGAAACTCAAACGAGTCTCACCTGACCATAAAACATATCACAACAGAACCCACAAACACCCGACCCAACCACACCATAAACTATCAAATTCGCCAACGACAATATCCCGCAGACCACAACACATGCATAAGAGACAATAAACACACTTTGCCACATCCAAAACAAACACGATACGCAAAACAGAAAACAAAACAACAGCACACACCGCACACCACAGAAGAAACACCAATCATCAAGCAACCCAAACCACCCAACAGCTAAATATCAGCACAGAACACAAACAAACAAAACCACACCTCCACAATAACAATCATTCGTCACACGAGAGAATCATAGAAGAAACACAAAGCTACACACACAACGCATCAAGAAAAAACACAACTAACTTACAAATACAAACGAAATACTTACTAAAACATTCAAACGATAAATAAGAAAACATTCATTATATTCAAAAACCAATCAGCATCATAACAGAACACATACACAACATAACAATACTACACAAACGCACACAAAAACAGACACACACAACACCCACAAACGACACACCCCGCTATCACGCAAAAAACACCAGAAAACCTGCACAGCAAAGAGCACACTAGATTACACAAACAACACTCACAAACACAACACGACGCACAATCAAACACAAACAGCACTCACGAAGAACCACACAAAACGAGACATTTACCAGAGACACAAAGCATAACACATAGCACACATACACTAAATCTCACAGAACTCACAGCAATGACAATATACAACACCAGACACACGACACAAAACAGCAAGAAACAAGCAACAAATCACACAACACAATTACACCGCAACACAAGTAGACAACAAACTCACACAAACACACAGCAACCACACAATCAATCACAAACAACAGACAACGAGAAACAGAACCACAGAGAAAAAAAAAACAACAACACACACACAAATCAACCAAACTAGCAGCCGCCACACACAAGACCATCAGATTCAACAAACACACAAGACAACACATACCAACCATCAAATACACGATACTTCAAAAAGCTCAGCCACACAACACCACACAAACGACCAACACACATCAGACCCATACACACCCACACATACGCAAACACACACAACAAAAGAACAAAAGCAATATCCGACAAAAACCACTACACAAAACATGACACAAAAGATACAACAAAAGACAAAAAGACACACTAACTATAAAAAACATCATCGAACCAACAACTCCAATAGAGACAACAACCACAAGAACGATATTATAAACAAACACACGACATCAACCACACAATGCTTACAAACCCAAACCCGACATTCAACCAAAACCAAAAACACACAACTCACACCGCACAAGATTAACTATATACAAACAATGACTCAAAATCTAACTCACAACAGCCATAAATACACAAACACACCAACCGCAACTTAGCATCCATATTCACAAATAACAAACAAGACACAACAAACAATCGCCGCAAGACACACACGCAACACAAAAAGCACCGAAACACGAGAAAAAATAACACTCCATACAACAGATCACTCGACCAACACCAGCCAAACACAGACGCACACAGTCTCACAACCCACATATCGCCCAAAAAAGCACCCACATCCCCTCGGGTTCTGGGTTTGAAAAACGTTTGGAATTCAATGACGAAGCCATACTTACTCTCTTGACACCCACTATAAGTCACGAATCACAAAAAATTTAAAAAAAAGTTTATAATGATTCCACGGACAAAGATACGCACACAACCACAAAAATATCAACACTGCACAGAACAGGCCATTCACAAACAACCACAAACAACCAGCATAGCTAGCCCTATACGACCGCTTACACCACCTCAGATACACCGGACCATTATCTAGAAAGGCACAAACTACCACCTGCAACCAACACACACAACGCCACAGCAACAACTAATCAATACAACACCAATGCAAGATACTCACACACCAAAACGCAAACCACAAACCCTCACAAATGGCTATCTAAGACTCAAACTCTATCCTCCACGCAAAGAATCAACAGATACACCACACTAGACAGTGAAGCAGACCAAGCATCATACAGACCACCCCACTCCAACTAAACCAAGCATCACACCAAAACCAACCCACCCCAAAACAACCCATCTACAAACCACAAACCTAACGCAGTGAGACCGCACACAACGAAGCACTCTACCCACTAATCCTCACTACACTACAGATCCAAATAACAAGAACGAATTCAGAACTACAGCATCAGACTATACGCGATAAACATATATGCAACACACACCAACACAGCCACACAAAAACAGACCACAAACGCAACAAAAACACCACCGCAGAACCCACAAACAACCCAATCGCACCACGACATAATCAACAAAGAACATTATAGCAAAACTACACCACATCACCTCAAAACTACCAGCCACGAACACCAAGACCCAGAACCCAAGGCAGATAAACCAGAGTCCGAGACAAAACAACACGCGCCGCTATAAACAGAGACAATAACGCATACAACCATACGCACTCTCCTCCGACCAGACGAGAGTCAGAGCAGAACGAGCACCGCAACAAGACACAGCCCGACCCCAACCAAAACACGAGGACCCATCCTCCATCCAATTCCAGCGAGCAGCGAACACACATTCGACACCGAAAACCATAAAAGCACAACGCAACCCGAGCTCAAGAATTACACAACGAATCTAACAGCGACGCCACACCACCTGCCACACAACCTCCAATCACAGAACCTAGAATATATGACCACAACAACAACACAACACCAAAGACATACAGCACCCACATACATAATAACGCACGAGCTGGACGCCCGACCAAAAATACCTACATATCACAAACGATGAAACAACAGACTAATAAAACTCGCAGCATACAAAACTAAGCATAGAGACCACAATCACGCTGCGCACTTCCTTGGCGAAGACTCCGCTGAAGCGAGAGTACCAGATCTAGACAAGACACAGCAAAACTCACACACTGCACACAAACCACCAAACACCCCCACAGCCACAAAACAACACCTACAACGAACGAATCAGAAAACAACACACAAATAATAGAAATTCACAAACCACAACAACCTAAATATCAAAAACACCAACAACAACAACCACACAACCTTACGACAACACCACACACCCACAGAAATACTCATACAATCACCACCAACAACCTACAGCAGACACAAATACCTCACACCAAAAAAAAACCAACAAAGCTCACAACCTCAAACAGCAACACACCCTCACACATACACCAAACATACAGAAAACCACACACGAGAACACAACAACATTTAATGAAGGAGACACTAGATCGTAATACATTCGAACACACAAATAAAAACACAATAACCAGCCAATCAAGCTGACCAGACATTAGTCAGCAGGCAACAGAGGTTTTTCGGAACCGAACACGAAAAATACACCAAAGAACAAAGCAAAAAAGCCCAACACAAAATCTAACCAAACCAAACGTAAACAACATCACAATCAGCCCAACCACAGTCCACAATCACAAACACACAACACAAAACTAACTCAACAACACCACTCCAATCCGCCAACAATAAAACAAACGGTGGCCCGATTCTTTCAGGCCAGATCAACCCCCAGTCACACAGCCTCACCACCAAAAACAACAAACACAACTGGACGGCACAACACACACAAAATCCAACACAACACACAACACACAACACCAACAACCGCAAACCCCACTCACACACAACACTAACAACCCATACAACGCAACCACGAGAGCAGACAAATACAAACACACGAACACTAGATGCACACAAGGCCAAACCACGATAGTCAAAACGTCACACGACTACACAACAAGACGCAAGTAACCTATCAGATAAGACACAAACAGCCACTACACACAAAAAAACACGTCAAACCAAACGAGGCAGACACCAAGCTCGCAAAAACACTGAACAGCAAAAGAAACACACAACCAACCCCAACAAACCACAACTAAAATAACGAGAAATATAGCACATCACCTCAAACCAAACACAATAATCTCGAGAAGATATAATACGTGGCGAACAACAAAGACATTCACAATCGCACTAAAGGCAAACCAAACCAAGAGATCCAAATCAAAAGACAGGAACACCAACAACAAATGGCAACAACTCCTATAGTAGCACAAGCAATAATCTTCAAAATCAACCACGCACTAACAGACGTATACAAACCAACCACCAACCTCCAACGAGCACAAGCGAGCAAACCCACATAACTATCCGCCTCACCAAATTATCATAGCTCAGACTGGGCACACCTCACCATGCCATCCACGCCCACGCACTATTAGATGGCCCACAGGAACACCTCACTGGCTCACTGATACACCAAACCACAAAAGACGCACAACCCCACTCACAAACCGCAGAAAACAACAATATCACAACAACACACAAAACCAACAACCAACCCCCCCACACACACACCAAAAAAAAAAACCACTAACACAACACAGGAACACAAACACACAGCACATCACAACACGCCCAGCATAGACTGAGACAAAAAACACTCCTGCCTCACCGATAGTATCACAAAACCATCACGGCAACATAAGCACCCAACAACACAATTCCATGACACAGAATCCTCAGACTCATACAACTCAAACACTAGAAAAACGAGCCGAAAAAAACACAAGATATACTACACCAAGGAGAACTGAAGAAAACCACACAGCATCAAGCATAACAAAACAATTTCAAATGAAGATACCTCAAACAACGACGACAACGCAACAACCACACAAACCAACCAACAAACCAACCAACCAACAACAACCACAAACAACACCAAAGAACCTACAAAAACACACGAAACACTCCAACCGGGACCTTCGCCACCCGCAGTCCTTCGAGCTGCGAGGCCCGCTTACCATGAAGGAACCTCAGCTCACTCAGAAACAAGATAAACCCTTCAACATGAACCCCGATCTTAACCTGCCTTCAATTATCGTATATACAGAGACTAACACACAAGACCACCAACATATAGAAATATCAAAATACACTCTCACAACAGCGCACGCAGAACTTATACAACACTCGATACCCTAGTTGAAAACACCTGAGCTGAGAAGTATAGCACCAAGAAGACAAACCACCCCTAACCTACACACAAACCCTCACTCAAAAAATCGCTAGTAACTCTCACACACCGACTCAACACATACTCAAATAAAAATCATGTCATAGAACTCATACAGTACACACAACAACTCGCAACACACCCATCCTCTACCATACGGACCTCCATCGTAATTCCACATCTCAGACTCTTCACCTTAGTTCTGGATCGTATCGGATGCCATCAGAGTGGGGATAGCGGGCTGGAGTAAGTTTTTAATCAGTACAGAAACTTTTCTTCACACCTTAAAAGACATTACAATTTATCCCTTTCCAATCAGAAAATAAATGTAATCTCATTCAGCGGACATCTGTCCCGTGATCATGTAGTCCCATAGAATATCATTGAAATACCTTAATACACTTCCCTTGAAACACATTTCCTTAAAAACCTATTATTCTTCCCTTAGTTGTCCCTCGTAGAACATATGCCAGCAACATGTACTGGGTGCGCGCCCTGAGAAGATAATCACATAATTACCCGATCTACAAAAAGACAACTCAATACACAGGGCAGGCGGGGTCCATAACACTCATTGCACAGATCAAAGTTTCATCTATTTTCCCTTTTATAAATGCCGGTGAATGCTGTATTCTGTGAGTATTCCTCCTTTTTCATGTCGAATGGTAGAAATTAAGGGGCCAAATGACTGTTCGTTAGATCTCGTGGGATTTCAAGGGGAGGTACTCATCAAATAAGGGTAAACTAGTATATCAGTAATTCAGGCAGTATTTAGAAATGACTTTTCTTCACAAACAATGTAGGGCACGTATTAATAGGGATCATTGAGGAATGCAGTATGTAAGAAGGGCACCAATAATGGGTGCAGCATATTATTACTCTAAAGGAAAGGAGGTTCACCACAACGAAATATACTCCTGTCTCATCACAGATTTCTTCATGAAGATAGGGAAACCATGGCACACCCGAAAAATTGAAGAAGAATTCCATTTTTCTGAAACTCCTTTTAATGAACAACAGAAAGAGACCTCATTAAAGTAGTTAATGAAGCACATCAGAGCTACTCTTAAGTATTTGAGTGACCATGACGTGGCGTTGTGGCCACTAAATATTCTCACTCCTATTGACGGTGGAAAGCGCTCGCACCTGTCAGGTTACCAGATCAGGGGTTCTCAGGCACATGGCACAGAAATAGACACAACAATGTAAAGAATTACTAGATCAGGACATAATACGTCTAGCAAATCACCATACTCAGCACCAGTGGTTCCTGTTAGGAAACCAAGATTGAAAGCTTAAGACTTCATGCACATCGACTATCTAAACTTACACGATGTTTACCAAAACAGATTCCTTCCCTTGCCAAACTAACTAGACATGATATTATACTATGCCTGGAATACGGTACTTCACAACAATAGATCTTGTTCGAGGATATTATCAGCATTTTCCACCCCCTTCGCGCCAATCGAGTATTCAAGGATGCCTTTCGGTGTGTTTTTTTATAAAAAAAAAACGGACCTTGGCAACGTTCAATGGGGTATGATGCTGGGCTTTATGCGAATACCTGGGCAAATGTCATGGTGTTATCTAGATTGACATAAATCCATACTCAGTCAAACATAGAGGAAACAATATTACAACATTGTCTGGACCGGGTTCTACGGCCTTAGAGAAAAACTGGATAACAAAAACTAAAACCAAGTAAGACTCGCTTATGCAGAACAGAAGTGGAGTTTTTGGGACATCATGTGTCAAACAACAGAATCCTTCCTCTACATAAAAACATTCAAGGAGCCTTAGAGTTTCCTGTACCATCTACAGTTAAACATCTCAGACAGTTTCTAGGTATGATAAACTTTTAAAGAAGACACATCCCAAACTGCTCCCAAATTAGCAAGCCACTGTCATGCCAAACAGGGGGAAAAACCGTAAACTGGACCCCTGAGTGTCAGGAAGCTTTCGAGACTCTAAAAAAGGCCCTAGTTAATCCTCTCTTGTTAGGTTTTCCAGACTACAGTCCAGATGTTTCTCCAATGGAGTTACATGTGGACGCATCAGATATCGGCGCTGGAGCTTGCCTTTCGCAAGTTCAAAATGGAGAGCGCAAGCCAATTGCTTTTATTTCGATGACCTTTAACGGAGCTCAAAGGAACTACGGGGTCATCGATAAGGAGTTGACAGCTTTGCGTTGGGCGGTGAAGTCCCTTAGACCATTTCTTCGTGGAGTTAGATTTGTGATATATACGGACCATATGCCGCTTATATATCTACAGAATATGAGTTTAGTTGATGGTAGATTAGCTCGAACAATGGAAGAACTATATGAGTTCGACTTTGAGATCAGACACATTTCCGGTACCCAAAATGTAGTTGCCGACGCACTCTCTCGTTCCCCCATAGGGGAAGATTCTGACCTGTTAGAGGAAGCTTCTATGATGGAGTTTATCCCCGAAGGGTATTTCCCAATAGAAATCTCTGGTGGGGGTGACTCCCTGTATAAATGTTTTTCAATGTTTTTGTATGGATTAGTGAATCGTCATTTGGAGGTGCGAAAGACTTAGTGAAAGAGCTACAGAACCACTCTTCTAAATATAAATTAACTGGGAAACAAATACAGAAAAAATTAAGGTTATTGGGGTTTCCCGGCCAATTACCACTACCTGAAGTTATTACAGCCTTTACTGAACTTTACAAAACACCTGTACACATTTATTATAATTCTTCAGTCCCAATTATCCACGGATCCAAATATAAAGGTGAACCGTGTTATCTGAAATGCTTGGGAGGTTACACTATAATTATTTATGTTCCACTCCCCCATAATACTTCGAATAAATATCCAAAAAATATATTTTTTTGTTTTGTTTTAACATACTTAAATATTATTCAATAATAATAATACACAAAAACACATTAACAGATTTTTGTTTAACAGTTAACCATATTCAATGTTTAAATTACATATCACACTGAGCCATATTACACGGAATAATTGAGCATAAAACACAATTTTTGTTTATTAACGGATTCATTGAGCTACCAATTCAATTTATTACACTAAAAAAAAAAAAAAAAATAGAAGAACATTTACACATCTGATAAACTGATAAAAGGGAAAAAGTGGGAAGGGAAGTATAAAAATTACCACTTATAAGTGGTATTTCCTCTGTCATATTCTGATTCTTCTCTTCTACCTTCTTCTCCCTTCTACCTGATTTTTTTTTTTGCTTCTAACTGCAACAAGATTCTTAATTACCCTTACTTATACTTCAACTCTGTACTCCTCAACTCTTCTCTATTATCTCTCATCTGCTGCTTACCTACCAGATAAATAATTTTTTTTTTTGATAAACTTTAGAACAGGCCTAAATAAAGTACTAACCCCATGAAGGGTTAGCCACCAAATAACTGCAAATGGTCTTAGACCTTATTAAAATACTAAACTACTTGGATAATTTTATAAACTTAATTGTTTATAAAAATTTTATTGTGCATGATAATACCACGAACCAATCATTGTAGCATGCTGGTAATTCATGCATGACAATTGATTGGGGGCTGGCTCCCTGTTATTATTCTAGTTACAGATCTTTCTTTTCTTTTTTGACCATCGGAAATGCAACATCATACTGTAAGTAAGGAGCATATAAACACCGTAAAGACTGCAAAGAAACTAAGTATAATAAAATTACGATACATACATGCTATATATGTGAAAAACATATATAACAATATGTGTCGGACTTGAGCAATTAAACCGGAACAAATAAATGAGTAATAATATAATATTATTATATTGTCTGGATATTATATTCCAAAATAAATTTCATCAGTGGTGTCTATTTTATGTATAATTTATTAAGACCTATGGCCCACAAATTTATATACGAGATGTAGCTTATCTGTTAGCGGAATTGTCAGCATTTCTTTGAATATGGAAAACAGAATGTACAAAAAGATATGGAAAGAGAAGTTGTGATAAAACCTCTGGATGAAGCTAATATTACATTTATTATAGAATGGTTACATTCAATATATTTATTTTTGAATTATTTTTATTTGTGAATTTTTGGATTTTTTATTATTAGCTAAATTTAATGAAATTTTTACCTATCTAATGTATACTAATGATTATTTTAAATGAATTAATTTTTTCTTTAATGAAATAATAATTTATTATTTATTGATTTAATAATTTTATATGGATTTATTAATTATGGATTTAATAATTTATCTTTGTTCTTTGCTGGGAAAAAAGTTTTCTTAATGCCGTATGCACCTATCTTCCCAACATTTCCTTTCCTCTTTTCCATACCACAATCTGTCTGCATCTTTAAGTGCAATTGAACTAACCTTAGGACCAAATTGGAACCTACAACTAGACCATGCAGAGAAAAATATCAGAAAAGGCAAAAATTAAAAATTTATTTTGTCAATTTTAAAATTATTAAATGTAAAATAAATTCTGATATATTTAAAATATTAAAATTTTTACCTCGGTAAAAGTTACAAGATATTAAAACAGTGCACAGGGATCCTTGGTTTAAGCGAAAAACCTGAACCACAGGTTAGGACCTCTTCCATTCGTTCTCCTCCACGCTGGTTTTAACTCAGCTGACTTGGTTGTTCAATCTCCTCGTCGAACAATTTAAAAAAAAAAAAAAGCGGGGGATGTTGACATAGCAGCGGCGAGGATGTAAAGGGGGCCGGTTGTACACCCGGTTCACTATAATTTTATACAACAGTCAAAACTGATATTATACCTACTTTAGGGTATAACTAACCATTTTGTTAAATTAAAAGTTAAAACAGGACGTTATTATTTTAGTTTATTTTTTGATAATTTATAGTTCATCTATAGTTTTATTATGTATACTGTTATTATTATTAAACTTTTAATATCAGCATTTATCTTTAATGTTCTCCATTTTTCTCTTTAAATATAAAGTCAGATATATCAGTAATATCAGTAAATATACACACTACTTAGTATATATCAGTACAATATAACAGAAATTATTATCACATTTGTATTCTTGACTATCTGCTGTGTGAATGTCCTTATACATCACTCGTGAGGTGAGTGAAATTCTTTGTTAAAAATTTATTTAATGTAATTATTTAATTATGATGTGCTGCATAAAAACTTTGAAACAAATAAAAAGTTTTAAAAAAAGTGAAACTAAAAAAACATTTAAATTTGTGTTGCAGTGCATTGCCCCGACATCATTAGCTTCTCCCCAAGTGTACAAAAGGAATTAGAAATCCCCTCACTGTGCTCAAAGGGTTAGTCTCTTGACTTTTATAAATTTAAATATAATTATGCTAGATTATAATATATTAATATATATTATGTTCTAGGGTCCCAATACTGGGCTGGATAAACTTCCTTTCCACGGACCAATTGTCCCAATACTGGGCTGAGAAAAACTTCCTTCACGGATCAATTATCCACTCTGGGCCTGAAATTGTTGGCTCAATTACGAGGTCTTGTGAAAATTACTCCTGCCCCAAAAGTGATACTGTTTAGTGCCTTTCAAGTGAAAAATTACCAAAACTTTCACAGTCCGTCTCAACCACAGCATAGTCTGCAGCTATCACTGTGTGAGATGACTGTATTTGAAAACAATTGAGAAAGTGCACTTAATAGTTACCCCTATCAGTTTCATACCTCATGAGGAAGCCCAGAAATCTAACCCAAAACTATTATTTGAATAAGAAATTGAATGATGTCCTAAATAATCAATATTAAGTTAAGTGTGTGCAGATTTTATATATTTGTTGTGAGAACTTTGTACATACGTGTGAATGTTTGTTAAAAGTCTACATACATACATTTGAACAGAAACTACACTCAGTCTTGAACCAGACATCAGGAATCACAGAATCATTGAACACTGAATTATTAGCATTAAGAACTGAACGTATGTGCGTTCCATAGGTTCGCCCATACTTCTTTTATATATATAAACCAACCTAACTATTAAGTAACCTAACTTTAAGTTATATAACCTTAATTTTCTAATCTGATGGTTTACCTTAACCGTAACCTTTAAGAACTTGTATATAAAATATATTAAAATTAATGATAAGTGCAATATAATAAAAATAAAACCAACACATCTTTTTTCTTTCTATCCTTCTTCTCTATCATCTATAAATACTCTTCTTGAATCTAATAAAAATCTAAATAAAGTGTAACACCGTAAAGTAACTTCTAAACCAACACAAGTCACACATAGACGACCAGCACCAATGAACTGAAATGAAGTCTCAGCGGCATATGTGACCGCCGTTAGGAATTCGTTGATACACCTAATCATGCCTCGAAGTGAAGACAATAGGAGAGATCATTTCTCATTTTTCTTCAAGGTACCCTTATATATATATATTCTTACTTTTCTATTTTTTTTTGTTACTAAACATAAAGTCATAACTTCAAAATTTTAAATTCACACTTTAGTTTTCAATAACAACTGATTAATAATTCTTTAATTACGTGTCCTACTTGGAGACAAAGGCTTTAATATCGATAAAGGCTTTATCGGTGCACTTTTTATGCACTTACTGCCCTGTTCTCAGGGGATACTATATAATATAGCTATATATTTATATATATATATATTATATATAATTATATAGATTCTTACTATATATATATAGATACTATATATTATATATATATAATCATATATATATAATATTGGGTTAATGTACCCAAGGAGTTGTCCACCCTCGATTTTATGAAACGTCACAGGGATATACTCTAAAAATAATAATAAAGAATAGTGATAACGAAAATCGTCGCTCTCCTTCAGGAAAAAAAAGTTAAAGCCTTTACAAAGGTTTGTAAAAATCCAAGGATGGTTGTTATTAATAAAAAAAAAAAAAAATTTTTTTTTGAAACATCACGGGATATGCTCTTAAAAAATAATAATGAAAATAGTGAAAACGAAAACGGCAGTCTCTTTTAGGAAAAAAAGCTTACGCTTCTGAAAGTTACAAAAATTTTCCATAGACTCTTCTATAGAATAAAAATTAGTGGGCTCGATTGCTACGTTTTAGGGCCATCTAGTTTCAGGTATGATAAGATTTGTTAATGTTCTACATAGATTTTCTCTGTGAATACCTAACAAAACAACTTATCATAAACTGACTTAGAGGGCCTGAAATGAAAGACCTAAGCCTGGGAGACTCGATCCCAATATGAAAAGGTCTTGGGATACTTTAACAACTTTGAGAGGCATGTAAACTTTTTTTTCCTAACAGACGAGCGACCAGAATTTATCAGTTTTCACTAATTTCTCATTATTATTTAGTTTGGAGTATATTTTCTGTGATTTTCATAAAAATCGGGGACCGACGAGATGGGTTCAAAGAATGCATATTATATATATTATATTTATATATATATATTATATATATATATATATAGTATATTATATATATTATATAATTTTTATATTATATATATATATGATCACTATTATATAAATATTATATAAATAATATAATATAATTATATATATACAATAAGTACTTGTACAAAAAAAAACAAGTGAAAAGCTCGCATATCATTGTAACGATCTTCATCAAATTTGGCAAAGCTTGAAAATTTAAAGCCATTTTTATGCAAGGAAGGTCAAAATCAAACGGGCTTACACGTAGTGAAAACATTATCATTGGCATTTTTCTATAGGTAATTGCTAGTATGTGGGTGACTCAGAGTTCACTACATATTATCGATTAAAATCTATAAACATTTCATTTCAAAAATGGTTTTTAAAAAAATTATTTGAAGTTTTTATTTACGCATTTAAGTTTATTTTCAGGTTAATCATTTTCCCTAAAAATAATTAATATTAACGAGTCTGAAAATTCATTAATCAATTCGACTTTTTTTCCGTTCGATGTAAGGATAATGAATATCACTGTTCAAAAGGCGTTTCAGATTATCGTACATCGATATCGATTATTATTTTTTTATAATGTCGATTTTTTTCACTAATTTCGAGGAATCCGATATTATAGACATAGTGTACGTAAAATATATGAAAAGAAATAAAAAAAAATTTGTAAACAATATTTGTGCGTAAAAAGTACAATAAAAAAAAAGTACAAATTTAATATCACACCAAATACGAAATTTTACATTTTTTATATATATATAATATATAATATATATATATATATATATATATTATATATATATATATATTAAGACTATATATATATATATATATATATATATATTATATATATATATATTTTATTATATATATTAATATAATCACGGCCATTTAGGGGGCTCGAGCGGACGGGGAACAGATGGGGGGGGACGTTTTTTCCTATAACCCCGTAGGGGAGGGGCGGAAGGAACCCCGCGGACACCCAAAATAACGAAGAGCAGGGAGTTTCCGAGTGTACCCTCCCCGGAGGGGGGAATAGTCCTACCCTTTCGTTCCCCGGAAGGCCGGAGAGACCCCGATCCTGCCATCGGTGCGGTATACCCTTTATATATATATATAAGTTTTAAAAAAAATTAAAACATAATGACGTACCACATGAGGAATAGGACCGCCCGAATAAGGGCAGGAGATCGGAGGCAGGGTCCTTCTCGGCCTTACCGGGGAACGACAACGGGTAGGACTATTTTCCCCCCTCCGGGGAGGGGCTCTGGAACCCCCGCTCTTTGGTATTTTGGGTGTCGCGGGGTTCCTCGCCCTCCCCACGGAGTTATGGGGAACGTTCCCCCTTATCCTGTTCACCCGTCCAGCTCGAAGACCCCCCTAATGCGGCCGTGATATATATAGTAGACTCAATAGCCTCACAACTCGGCGCGAGTCGATCTAATACCGACTCACGCAACTTGTTTCAACGTACTCGTAAAATTTTATCTACTGGTCACATCTAAAATGTTTCATCCCATATAGTATATATATATATATATATATTATATATATATATATATATATATATATATATATATATAGTATATATAAATATATAATATATATATTTATATATATAGTATATATATATATAATATATACTTATATATATATATATATATAATAATATTATATAATATATTTATATATAATAATATAATATATTATTATATATTATATATTAATATAATATATATATATAATTATAATATATATATCAGTGGCCCGTAACATAACGCCGCAACCCGTCGGTTGCGGGGGGGCGCAGGAAAGACGCCGAAAGGACGCGCACGGCGGCAGAGCGGGGAGCACTATTCGATGAAACTCCATAATGAAAGCACGTTTCTCTCTCTCCTCTAACTCATCTATAAATATAAATTATATATTATATAATAGATATATATTAATTAGTATGATACTATATAGTTATTAAATATATAATGTATATATATTATATAATAATATATTATATATATTAATAGTATCCTATAGTATAATGGGCGTCGCCAAGCTTACCCAGCAGCTTAGGGCGGGGCGGCAGCTTAAAATTTTTACGAGAGTCATACCAAACGCTAGGAGAATACGAATATGCACGAGAGACGACGATGCTGTAGTACGAAGTACTCGCGCGACAATGCACCGTACTACGTAAAAGAGACTTGTAAAGGATTTGATATGTGTCGATGATGTGTCGTTATGTGATAGTGGATGCTGAGCGTATGTATTAGATACGTGGTATGGTGAGTCGTATGCGCAATATGATAATTATATGATAATATGATATGTTGTAGGTTTGTAGATATTCACAGGCGTGAGACTGTAGTGTCGAGCCGTAATCAATAAGTGGGAATATATCGCGGCATTAATGATACTAGATTGTCGTAAGTAGTTTTAGTGATCGCAATGATATTGGATTCATGAATTGGACGCTGATAGAGTGAATAATGCGTATATGTGCATGTCGATTAGTGTGGACTAACTGATCTTTTAGGCTCTCTTTAAGTAGTATGAAAGTGTGATGTGTGTGTAGTGGTGTGATTATAAGTATCAGTGTTGATTGATGTGCGAATTGCGAACACATAGATTTGAATAGCGTCCGCCAGCTATGAAATGGATAATGGCGTTTCTTTACATCTTCGCTAATGATATGTAAGTAATGATAAGATATAGCTATATTGATGTGTGTGCGGATGTACTGTGATATTAGCACTACTATATAGTATATGCATGCTCTAGTTAGTAGTTCATCTGAGTATAATTATCGTAGGTATGTTTGCTTATATTTGAAGAAGGTTATGGACGTATTGTTATTTACTAGTAGTCGTGAGATGTTTACGGATCTTAAGTGTAAATGAGGAATCGGTTGTAATTGTTAGCTGCGTAGATTAATTGGTAGCTAAGAGATTAAATATTATGACTAAAAGAGATAGTACGAGCGACTGTGTATCTTAATTCATATATCTGAGTTTTATCATTAAAAGGTCGAATTACTTTATAGCGATGAGCGTCGAGGATGAGTAATGTCGCTGTGAGGATGAGTATAGGTTTAGAGTATATGGAATTTATAGTCTTTGGTTGCCATGAGTACTAGGTATGGGTTATATAGTCTAAGTGATTAAGGATGCGGTAACGGAAGTTACTGATTTATAATTGATAATTATTTGCGAAAGTGGCATGGCGTTGTAAGTATAGCTTTGAACAGATACTTATACTGACTTGTTCTTATGAGTGCGGCAGGCGCTACTTTAATATATGTTACTATTGTTTTATCTTTTTAGACTTGATATATTGAACTAGGAGAGGCGTGTTATGTTGAAGTTTAATATTCAGCAGAGGTATGGTTACTATCGAGAAGCATTGTACAGGTCTTGTATCGGTTAGATGAATAGTTATATAGCTTATCTATGATCCACAGTTATTATATAGATGGGATATCGTAAGCTACATAGCAATGAGCAGTTATTAGATATAGGTTAGTGAGAGAGCTCCATATTAATAACTGGGTTTGTACTCATATAGCATCCTGCATCTAGAATTAGGCTGGTGGTTATGCCCATTTATAATGCATGAATGTAGAGCGCTGATAGAAGTGACGACAGCTGAGATGAGGAATATTAAGGAGTTAGGATTAGCAATTATACGACACTATCATAAAATAATAGATATCATGTGATTTAACTAATTATATTATAAGTGTTGAGTAGTCTGATAGCGATAGAGTTGAGTATGTATCTATGAGGATTAAGCTAACATTAGTAATCTAATGGCTGCGGGGACTAATGAGCACTATAGTGCTTGAATAGTCGGCTTATTCGTTTAATATGCGCAGGGCGTAGTAGATGACCGTTCAATATATGATCTGTACTAGATCTCAATATAAAGTAGTTATGCTTGTGTGAAGGACGATGTTATAAATACAAGTATAAGATGGTATAGTGTAGGAGATAGTTTAATGTACGCTGGACTACTAGAGCGATTTCAAACCAATGATAGTGCAGATTAGAATGATTTATCTGAGACTATGCTACAGATATATAGTACGGTGAAAGTATTCATGCAGAAACGCTATGAAGACTGATATGTGAGATAGACAGATGTTACGTGAGTAGCTCGCGAACGAAAGTAAGATATGATAATTAGAATTAGGGTGTAATGGCATAGAATGTGTACGTGATCTCTTGATCAGTTAGACTGTAAGTAGATTTTTATACATCATACGTATGGATCCTCATATAATAAGCTCCTTCGAGCTAGCCATTGATGAATTAGTGTCGATACTAGAAATTTATGATAAATGATTGAAATGATGAAAAATTCACAATATAGAGCACTTGCAAAATTTGATATTATTAAAAAAGTAATTTCACTTGGGTTTAACGCAAATTTATCAACTTACTGTGTGAATAAAATAATTCATAAGTGCTCAACACACAAAATTTTTCTGTATACACTCATCATAGCCAGTCCGTTTAACTGTCGTCTTCCATAGTACTTCGCAGCCAGTCTTGATCCTTCACAGCGGTTATGAAAGCAGTGATTCTACCTGTACTGGTTGGTGCATGGCGGCGCGGAGGTAGTATCACTCAAAGACCTTTTTATCCGTCGACGGAAAGAAAGGTTCAGTCTTCTTAAGACATTGGGAAGACCAAAGATCTATCAGTTATTCACTAACTCATTGTCGCTCCTGTCCAAATCTTTGTACCAAAGTTCTAGCTCTTCATCTATGCCTTCTAAGTGGTAAAAACTATAAATGAAGCTGTCTTTTTCTTTAACTCATCGGTTGTTATGAGTAGCATTTGGAAAGGATGTAGATATGTACAATGTAAGCAGGTGTTATTTTCAGTAGAAAACCGTAATCCCAAAGAAGAGGTTATAGATCCAGATACGGAGTTATTAAGGAATCTTCTCCAGAACTCGTGGGATTTGTTGCTGGATTGGTTGCTGCGGTTCTGCTGCCTACCAAAAATCCGTGGTATATTCAGATCAGTCCCAGTTGCTCGGCGATTTTGATTAGCTTCTTTTAAACACTTCATCTGTGATTTTTCTTCATCTTTCCGATGGCTTACCTAACCACTTCCAGCAATATGTTGAATGTGCTCGCGAGGTTTTGACGAATTACAAAGTCTTGGAATGAAGAGACATTATGGCAACTTTGCATCTAACATCGCAGAGTACTTCGCGAATCAATATCATAAGCCATGATGAAATGACGACTTACATTGCCGTTGAATGCATTGGAAAAGCGCTTTTTGCTTGTGGCCGGTATTTCCTCAATGGAAAGGATTTCTAATGCTTGCATTTCATTCGTACAAAGTGCTCCTTAAACACTCTGATTGGCACTTGCTGTTGGTGCAGGACCATCTGTCTGGCAGAGGCTTGGGAATTTTGGCATTTTAATTTTTCTTCTCAAGACCGACTCGCCAAAAAATGAAAAAATGTCCTTTACAGTTCCACAGGATCTTGCGGATTTCTGGGTATGTGTTACTACTAATTTTATTTGTGTGAAGCAGGAATGAAAAGAAACAACTGCTTCTATTTATACTTTTCACGCATATTGCTTGGTTAACTCCTTTTTTGCCAGACACTCGATAGAACAGGCCATTCGAAAGCCCAAGCCCACGCCATTTCTGGCGGGATCCAGTTTCTTCGGTACGTGACAAAATGTCAATGGCATTTCGCAATAGGCTTTTTGCGTCAAGCGCTTTCAGTTCTACAAAGCCAATAAATTCCTTTTATGACTTCATCGGACCTCATTTGCGAATAGCCAATACCTATGGATTAATTGTTCGCTTCCCAGAAATGTCAGAGGTTTCATCTGCTAGTAAGTTATACACGCCACGGCTTCCTTAACCTTATTAACGCATTGTTTTATTATAATAGTAGCACCACATAGCATAATTTGCATTCTCAATCTGAATTCTGAACTGCATTGGGTATGTGGCCATTTTATCTCTCCCCTTTTCCAAAATTGGGTTTTTCACATGACTGATCATCCGGCATCTATTCTAAGTGTCAAAAATCAGTGCATACAACTCCTCAATCATAGAGGCTTGGCCCGAAGCCGGTAAATCGCGCGTACCAGAAATGTCACCCATGAACATTAAATTGTGGATAATACTTTATTTCTACATTCCATGTTTTCTTAGATGCTGGCTTAATTGGAATGTCTACCCGGCATGTCCTGTAGAACATCTTGCAGCTTCAAATAGCAGTTTTATGCCACTCTGTGTTTGTTATGTCCCTACCAAACCGCTATGAACATCTTTACTATTTTACGTGAAAGGTCTATATATTAAAGAGCTTAGGCTCCTCTGACCAAACTTTAATTTGGTGATAATAAAATACAAAACTTTTGCAACATCTGCTCCCTTTAGGGGCACTGGAGTATGCTAAGCTCAAGGTGATATGTCTCCAACCATGTCAATAATTGAATTTCCTCTTAAGTGGGTGCATCTTCCAAAAAATTATAGGTCTAAGGTGGAATCCAACACTCTTTCAGTAACGGTTTCTTTTTCTCAGTCAAAATCATAGATGAATGTCCAATCATCATTCATATCAATATCATTTTTTCGTAGACTGTCATCATACTGAAAACGCGGAGCTCCGAAAATCTGGACCTCATATGCTTGACTCGTCGATGGTGTGGGCCTGGGTGTGGGTTCTTCATTATGCGAAATATGCGAAGTAGGAGGGATTGCCTCTCTGTGTAGTCTTTAGTTGACTTATTAGTATCATTCTTCGTTTTTCACCGCTACCATTTCCATTTTTCTCTGAGTTCTTCCTTTTTCAAATTTAACTGCAACTTAATATATATATTAATATCATAATATATATACTATATATATTAGTATTATATATATAGGTATAGTATATATATATAATATACTGTATATATATATATATATATATATTTATATATTATATATATATATATATATATATATATTATATAAGTATATGGTTCTGCTTACTGGTAAAATCTTCTACACATATGGTCAAGGCTAATAATTTTAGTAACATTCAAAGATGTTAACAGAAAAAAATTAAAAGTATAGCAAACTATGTTTTGAAAACCACTAATTTCTGTGTGGTAATTTTGAAAAATGAGTTTTTTAAAATTGGAAGCTGACCTTGGGACAAAGTAAGATCATGTGTTACAAATTTCACACTTTTAAGAAGTAAAATACACAACAAATTTTTATAATATTTAAAGTAAAACTCACGTACCAAGGAATCTCTGCATATCCATGACCTGATGAAATTGAACTATAACTTACACTGAAGCAGTGTTGAATTATAGAGTAGCGACACGGAGTGATAATTTCAATGCTACTTTGAACCTTAAACGCTTAATAATGATTTGAGAATCCGACTGAACACAAAATCTAGAATTTATATATACATATCAACATTAAAAAAAGCATAGATAGAATAACAACACAGTTCTTATCACAAATTAAAAGAATCATAATAAAATGAGAGGAGAAGAACCATATACTCATATTATATATATATATATTATATACTAATATATATATATATATATATATAATATATATATATATTATATATATATATATATAATATATATTATAATTATATATATATATATATTGTAAAACGTACTTAACGGCCACATGGAACGAAACGAGACGTTGGATCAAAAAAATTCGCAGGTAGACTCTTTAAGAGTAAACACTTCTAGGGGGGGGCAGCTGCCCCCCCCTCCCCCCCCCTCCCCACCCCCATGTATATATATATATATATATATATATATATATATATATATATATATATAGTATATATATATATATATTACGTATATATATATATATATTATAATATATATATATATATATATATATATATACTATATTAACTTAGATGCGTCTCCGAGGTTCGATTGCTTGTTGGCAGGTAAAGTTAATTTCATTTATATCTTGAATTATTTTATCAAAAATTATCCTAACTTCAACAAAGAGCTCTGACATAGTTTGAGGCGACAGCTATATTGAAGAAGGCACAAATGTCTATCTTTACTTCATTTTTAAAGCTTAGTTGTTCAAAGCAAATATTAGAAAAGTTATTAACATAACTTTCTAAAGCACTCCAAAAATCAGACATATCCCTGGATGAAGCTTTCCACTCTTTTAGAAGGTTGTGTCACCAACTAAACCAAGTTGCGGGGGAAAGTTTTACAAGCTTTTAGTGGCAAAGAAAGCCCAGAAATTGCGAGAAGCTGGCAAATTGAGAGACTTTATTGCCTACTAAACGCAAAAGCAAAGTGACAAGTTTCTTTGATGAGCTTTCTAAAGATGTTTCATTGATCCTTTGCACAATTTCAAGGTGAGGGTTTTTACAGAGCCATTGATTATACTAATAGGCCAGTGAATCGGAGGTACCAGGAGGGGGTATGAGGAAGTGAAGCAGATGTTTCGATTTTTGAGCCCTACAGCCCTTACAGAACAAACAGATTAAGAGCTCATGGAGTCTGCTTACAAGGTTTACAAAAATATGAAGCGACGTGACAAGTTCTTTAGCTACGGAAATGTCTGCTTCAGGATGTTGTGGCAAGTGAAATTAAGAAAAGAAAAATGACAAAATAACATACAAGTAAGCAGAATATTTGTTGATTGGAAATAATATGTTGTCTTGTAGTATACCAGACGTGTGGTACAGCTTTTATAATGTTTCTGACACTCCCAATAACATTATCATCTGCTGAGTAATCTTTTTTCAAAATTAAAGCTAATAAAAAGTTATTTGAGAACTACCATCACGACCGTAAGGTTAAGTGAATGGCTGTACTTAGCATACAGTATGATCGGGCCTCGCGCACTGGACATTGGAGAAATTAAGTGCGAACATTTTTGTGATGCAAAGAGACGAAGGGATTAATGAGAGCTCTTCTGGAAGGAAATGTCAAAGGTTTAAAAAAGTAATGACAAATGTTTGTTATTGTTTCATTAGTTTTTGCCATTTACTTTACCATACAGTAATGTAAAAATGTTTAAAAAATGCAGACTTTCTATAATTATATATAAATATATATTATATATATATATATTATTATATTATAATATAATATATATATTTATATATATATAATAAATATATAATATATTATATATATATATATAATATATATAAATATAATATATATATATTTATATATTATATATTACATTAATATATATAATATTATATATATATATATATATATATATATATATATTATATATATATAATATATATATATATTTATATATTATATATATATACTATATATTATATATTATATAATATAAATATATATATATATATTATAATATATATATATATATATATAAACTTTTTTTCATGTAATACACTCTGGTTCTTTTGTAATGCTTAAGTGATTTTTCTTTGATATGAAACAAGAAAGCTTTTATTTTGATCATTCAAGTTCCAAAAAACTCTATCCACCCGTCCATGACTAAAGGGGCGCACAAAATAAGTCGCGGGGGGGCACAACTGAACCTTAGTTACGCAATTGATATACTATATACTATATAATTAAATTTATATATTATTTATTATATATATATTATATATATATATATATATTATATATAAATAATATATATATATATATTTATATATATATTTAATATATATATATAATATATATTATATATAATATATATATATATTATATATATATATATATTATATATTATATTATAATATTGCGGTGTTATTATAGAAAAATTATTGTATTATACTTTATTATTATTTTATTTTATTATTATATTTATTTTACAAAATCTTTTTCGATCTTTTTTTTTTTTTTTAAATATACGTAAATTGGGCCGAACAATCGAATTGTTGATAATCGTTCAAAATTACCGACTATCGGAAAAATATTAATGCAATCGATATATTAAAAATTCGGAACAAAGCATCGATTAGCGATATCCCTAAAAACGGAGAAAATTTAGCCGTTTACAATTTCCGGAAACGCTTATCTGTTATATTTTTCTTTAAAATATATGCGTAAAAAACACAAAAATCCGTAAAAAAAAACTTCAATTAATTTTTTAAAACCATTTTTGTTTAATGAAAATGTTATAATAATTTTTTAATTACTTATGGAGCTGATCATCGAGTTACAATTACTTAAATAATTACAAAGTTAATAACCGCTGCTCAGGTAGCTTGAGGGTAAATAATTACCAACGGGCCTGTAGAGCAATTTTTGGTGTTTTTTCTGTCTAAATTCATTACGTCTTTGAGATATGGGGATTGAAAATGGGAAAATTGGGGGAGTTAGGGGTAATAGATATTTCTGTCTGTCATATAAAATCCACCTTAGCTGCACATGTTGGGCTCCGTGGGGGGCGAAGTTTGTTGTAGGAATTTACCAACGTCTTACCGTTTATGTTTTTTCTCGATGTGGTTATATAATTACGACCGGATACCCGTTTATGATATGTATAGTCGTAGTTCGCGTTTATATTGCTTGAGGCCGACTCACCGGGTTGCGGTGCGGTGCGTTAGGATCGCCTTTATTTTTATGCGTTATGGTGAAAACGGTGCGAGTGCAGTGACATAATTTCGAGTGACCCGGTGTGCGGTGTGATTTTAAAGTATAGAAGGTGATGTGCCGTGTGCGTGCGAAACCAATGCGCATCGAAACATAGACGGTGTGGTGCGGTGCAGGTTGGCGGTGAACAAAAATAATTTTTCTTAAGGTGCGGCGCGTGGTGTCGCTTATTACTAGTGCGGATGTGGGCGGGGACAAAAATAATTTTTTGACGGTGCGGTGACGTTGGTGAACTAACTCTAGTTGCTACTCGCACACAACTACTCTATGCGGTGCGGGTAGCCCAAAATTCCCAATGCTCAACCAACTAATATAATAATATATATATATATTATATATATATACTATATATATATTATATATATATTATATATATATAATATATATATATATTACTTATACTATATATATAATAATACTATTATATATACTATATTATATATTATTTATATATATATATATATATATTATATATATTATTAATAATATATTAATATATATATATATCAGTATATAATATATATAGTATATTATATAATATAAATAATTATATATATATATAATATATATATATAGATTATATATATATATATAAATTATATATATTATATATATTATATATATATTATTATAGAGGTGTATATATATATTATGTTCTAATTCATATTTGGAAGGGAATTCTCTTATATTGAATCACTACAGACTGTGAAATTGGAGGATGACGTGCGAAATGACTCTGTAGAGAGTGATGGATTTGTTAGTAAAATAACGGAATGTTTTGGAAATATGAATATGAACAAAAGGAAAAGAGAGTTAGTTCTTACTCCAAGGAAAATTAGAAATATGGTTGAGATTGATGACGATGAGGATTGTGCAAGTACCTCGTCACTTCATAGGTTGTTTGATCCTGCAACCCGTTCAACCCCCTATATAATATATAATATAGATACTCTAATTTATATAATATATATAATATAATATATATATATATATATTTATATATATAGTATATATATATATATATAGAATATTATATATATATATATAATACCTAAAATGCACATATTTTGCCTATGTAGATAGAAATATTTCATTTTTCTACAGAAAAAATTAGACTCACTTTTCATTTCATTTTTGGAAGGCCCAACAAACACAAGTAGAGCATAAAATTGGCGATGTGGATGAAAATATCGATGATTCTTACACATTTTTAATATTTATTTGCATAAAAATTTTAATAAAAAAAAAGTTTTTTACGTTCTTTTTATTATATATTAAAAAAAATATTTTGGTGTTTTTTTTTTGAGGTTCTAAAAAAGTTAAAATTGTTTAATATTAAATATATTTTTCACAAAACATTTAATGTATAATCTAAGAAACAGAATATATAAAGTCTCAGTCATCCCTTTGGAAGATGTATGCACAAATATAATCAAACAATACTAGGTTTATCAAATAAAGTTTAATAAGGTTTAAGTAAGCCGTGAAAAATTTGAACCCAACGGCTACCAACTATGTAATTTTTAAAGAGGGCTACCTGAGCAAGGTTAAGTCCCAATTGATTTTCCATGTAAAAAATAAAATAAAAGAAAAAATTCATGGACTTGCTTATCTGCCATCATTCTTATGTAAGGTATAGTTTAGAATTTTTTCGATTAGGGAAATAGCAAAATTCTTACGGAATTTGTCAAAATTCTTAAGTTTGGTGGGAATATTCTCAAATTTTTCTTAAAATTTTACAAAACGAACGTTTTTTTTGAGAACGTTCTTATTTTTCATAAGAATTCGTAAGAATATTCGGGAAATAACAACCTTACAGAAATTCCTTACGTTTGGTCAGCATTTTCACGATTTTGCGCTGTTTGACAAAAACGAACGCAAACTCGAGAATTTCTTACATTTCGTAAGCGCAAATGCAAAAACGAAAACGGCTTTAATTTTCTGACTCTACTATCAATCATGAAAAAAAAATCGATTTCAAAAAATATTAGTGATATCGACATATCGATAATCTGAAACACATTTCCAGCTTCTTCAAACCACGATTGTGTTCAAACCCTGCATGAACGAAATGAAGTCAAAAATTTATGATTTTTGTAGTGTTACTTTTTTATATTTTTATTGAAAATATTAAACTTAAAATATTACAATTAAGAGGAAGAAAAATCTTCAAAATTAATTAAATTTTGTAACCGATTTTTGTAAAAATGAAAAGTTTTAGATTTTTAATACAGTATCAAAGTGGCTCCAGAATTACATTATGTCAAAATAAACTAAATTAATTATACAATTTGGTAATCTGACAACCACACGTTCATCACCGATTTTATAAAATGCACCAACATAGACCCTAAATCAGTTTGCAATGAAGTTATATATAAAAACAAAAATGACTGAACTTATTTAGGGAAAAAACAGTATTGATGCGCACAAGTATTAAATAATCCAAAAGGTTTACTTACTCCTATTTTGATTCAAACTTCATTTTCTCACACTGTACGCTGATTGGCTACTATTGAAAGCGCGAAGGCAAAAGAAAGTTATGATCCCACAGCAAAACACAGAGTATATCGGGCTTCTAGCTCAAGTGGTAGAGCACTCGCTTAGCAAACGAGGTGGCCCAGGTTCGGTCTGGGTTGAGCGAGAGAAATGTGCAGCTATTCTGTATTTAATTCAAGCTTTCGTCGCATCAGACGTAATGAGTACCATTTGTGGTGTGCTTTGCTACAAATGGGAATTAAGTGGTGCCGATGTTAAGGCCAATCCCACGCCCATCCCTTTACCTTTACAGATGGGAAAACCACTCATAGATATAGTGAAAATATGTAAAATCAATATCATATATAATATATATATTATAATATATATTATATATATATAATATATATATATAATATTAAATATATATATATATATATAATATATATATATATATATATATATATATACCCTATATATATATTAATTGTAAAAGTTACTTAATGGCAACAACGTTAATAAGGTAAATGTAGTGCTATATCAAAACATAAGTTTAAAATTTAAAACAAACATTTATTTGTTCTTAATTAAAAGGTTTTAAAAGTAGCGTCGGGCGGGGTGACCAGGCCACCTCTTTAGAGGGGTGATTCGGGCCACTCTAAATAAAATAAAAAATAATAAAAAAAAAAAAAATTTCGCCTCTTTTATAGCCACGCAGTAGTACTACAAGTTTTATTTTAGATCCTAACTTTAATGTCTGAAAGTTTTTATTATTTTTTAAAAAATGACTGCTAATTGAGGGTACAAAATGCCTTTCAATAGAATTTCACTTTTGAAAAATGTTGAGTTTTTTTTTTCGGCTTATAAAATGAAAAATTGTTTATCTATTTTTTTAATTATTTTTATCAGTGGATACACTCGAGTATGTTAGCTTTAAAACTGGCAAAGTAAATAATTTTTGACCAAGCCAGTATTAGTGGCAAAAAAACGGGGGCCTAACTTGGTCCGATTCACCCCGCCGTAAAATTGATGGGGTGTGGCTCGGACCCACATTGTTTTTCGTATCTTTACGTATTATTATGACATTTTTATTACGTATAATTAATTTAAAGGTAATAAAAAGTTACTTATATTTAAGTGAAAATTTTTAAAAAAAAAAATGAACTTTTAATAAAAAAAAACGAGTTCCAAAAAGTGTCAAAATTTTTGGCGCTTTCTTATCTATTTTTTTATCATAAGTTTATTAATCATTATTGCACATTTTTATTACTTCATTACGAATTTTAATAGATAAATATTTATGATTAGTAAAAGACGATTAAAAAGATGCGTCCGAGTCACCCTCAATTGGTGGTCCGCTTCCCCCTCCACGGTCGGGCTGGATCGGCGTCTATTCAAACTTTAATAAAACTTTTATTTATTTATTACATTATTATTTTTTGTGTGCTTATGCCCGACTATAGGGCCGTGGTTTACAAAAAAAAAAATTTCCAAAAAGTGCATTTAGGGGAGAGTCGGAGACGAAGGTTATATCTAAAGTGGTCCAAGTCCACCCCCGCCCGACAGCTAATTTAATTTTTTTTGTGTGTATCATTTACCGAACTACTTTCTTAAGTGCCTATTCATATATGACAAGACAACAGCGTGAGTAGCGTCATAAAATTTGGAGAAGCGGATGGAGTCAACTGTGGAAACTTACCTTTTCAAACTTGACTCGCCCCTCCCCCAAATTTTGCCAACATTCAGCATTACCTCCCCTAATATTTTGTTTTCAAGGTTTTAGGAAATGATTATCTTTTAAGTCCAAACTCAAACTTTTTGTTTAGTGGTGAGTGAAATTTTTTTATTTCCTAAAGTGACCTAACTAACCTCAATTTCACCCGCTAGAACCATAGAAAAATAAAATAAAATAAATAAATTAATTTTAGGTAAATAGTTGAGTTTTAACAAGATTCTTAAAAAATCTGATTTTTAGAAAAATTACATCAATTTTGTGCATATACCTATGAAACACCATTGTCAAATTTAAAAGAGAACCACTGTTGCCAGAATTTAATGATTTCATATAACGGTAATGTATATATATATAATTATTAATATATATATATATATATAATATATATATAATATATATATATATAATATTATATATATATATATATAATTATATATATATATATATATGGGGCGCTATATCCTAGATACAAATAATAGCAATGTTAATGGTAATGGGGTGATATAAATAAACTAGTATTGTTACAGGACTCAAATAAGGATAATTAGCAATAAAATTAGCAGCATTTCGAATATCAAATGCTTTTACACAAATCTTCATAGCCTTAGAAATAAAAAGATGAGCTGATTAGTATATACCATAAATGGGAATCTTGACATTATTTGCATAACGAGCATGCGGTTAATGAAAAATACGGAAGACCATTCGGAATATGAATAGACGGTTATTCACTTTTATATACCAGCGGTAGGGAAAGAAGGGTGGGGGTGTGGCGCTATTATTATTAAAAGCAGGGGCTATTGGTAGCGGTTGACACTTTTTTCACTTTTTTTACACTTTTTTAGGTTAGTCATTTTTTTTCCACTTTTTTAAGCAATTTTAACTTTTCTTCACTTTTTTGGGCAAGTAGGTTACTTGGAGATATATTTTTCTTCTGTTTTACCTGTGACTGAATTAAAAAATGTGGTTTAACTACAAAACAGTTTATTGAACTCAAAGACTGAAAAATAGGTAGACCGTCGGGCGCGGGTGACCAGGTCGCCTCTTTTAGGAGGGGTGATATCGGTCCACTTCTAAATAAAAAAATAATAATAATAATAAAAAAAAAAAATTTCACTCATTTTATAGCCACGCGGTAGTACTACCAAGTTTTATTGTAGATCATATTTAAATTCTAGAAAGTTTTTATATTTTTTAAAAATGTTAGAAATTAGGGAACAAAATATTTCCTTAAATGAATTTCACTTTTGAAAAATGTGGTTTATTTAACTTCGTTATAAAATGAAAAATTGTGGATCGATTTTAATTATTTTCAGTGGCATACACTCGAGTAGGTAGCTTTAAACTGGCAAAGTAAATTTTTGATCCAAGCAGTATTAGTGGCAAAAAAAACGGGGCCTAACTTGGTCTGATTCACCCCGCCGTAAAAATTGATGGAGGGGTGGCTCGGACCACCATTGGTGTTTTTCGTATTGTACGTATTATTATTGACATTTTAATTATATTATAAATTATTTAATTTTAATTAAAAAGTACTTTATATATTAAAAAGAAATTTTTTAAAAAATGAAATTTTAATAAAAAAAAAACGAACTCCAAAACAGTGTCAAAATTTTTGGGCGGAGAGGGGTGAATCGGACCACCTTATTCTTATTCTTATTTTATTTATCAGTATTGACATTTTATTAATTCTACGTATTACGATTTAATATGATAATTAAATTATTATATTAATGTAAAATTTAAATATAAAATTGAAATTAATACGTAAAAAGGACGAATTTAAACGGATGGTCCGAGTCACCCCTCAATGGTTGGTCCGCTTCAACCCCTTCACGGTCGGGCCTGGGACTCGGCGCTTAATTCAAAACTTTATAAAACCTTTTTTATCTGAATTACATTATTATTTTTGTGTGCTTAGGCCCGACTATAGGGCCGTGACTTTACAAAAAAAAAATTCCAAAAAAGTGCATTAGGGGAGAAGTCGGGAGACGAAGTTATACCTAAAGTGGTCCAAGTCACCCCGCCCGACGCTAATAATTTGTATTAAAATTTTTTTAAATTTTCAGGTTGGTTTAAAATAATTTAAAATTAATATTGAATGAAGTGTGGTTGAAAATTTAAATTTTTGAAGCATGGAAGATGTAAGTTCAAATGTCTTGGTTGGATGATAGAACTGATCCTCAAGCTTTCAAAATTACCGTGAGTGGGAAAGAAACAGTCCACAGCGAAATGTTTGTAAAATTTTGCATGAAATGCATCAAACATTTCCTCAAATGGCTTCAGGCAAGTTAATACAACATTCAAAGAAAGCAGCTCATATCAATTACAGCAAAGTTAAATTAAACAAAGATCAGTTACAATTATTGCCTTTTAAAATGTATGATAACAAACCTTACCTTATTTCTCTAACTCCAGAGCTCCTTTTCCATGGGACGTTTAGCATATAAATAATACATTGCTTACTTGGATAGAGAAAGAAAAAAAAGGAGACTCGAAGATGAAGCTGCAAAGGCTGAACAAAACCAAAAAATTGTGAAGAGGAAACAAAAAAGGAAAAAAATTTCTTGACTGATGAAAAATGCTGAAGAAGCTACGAAAAAAGAAGAGGCAGAGCAAATGGTAAGTGCAGGCAAAATTTATTGGAAGCTAAATGAACAGATTTGAAGAGAGCTTTAAAGAAAAAAGATTTTAGTGAAGCAAGCTTGGCCCAAGCGATGCTGGAAGGTGTCACTAATGTTCAGAAAGAGGCATCTGAAAAAAGACGTGGTGTGGAAAATTTGTGGTGTGAAAGGTTGCTGTTGAAAAACGAAAAACAAGTCTCATTTCAGACTTTTTCAAAAAAGTTTAATTGCCCTTAATTTTTATAATTATTAGCTTGTTTCTTCTGTAACCAAATACAGTAAGTGTATTTACAAGTATAGTATTATTCCATTTTCTTTACATTATGACTTTCTAAAACTAACATTTCATTATTATATATATACTTTCATCTTCTGTTATTTATATTTAAAACCTACTTCATAGTTCTTAGCATCTCAAAATATTAAGTAAATAGCATGTTGTTATAGTAAATAAGTTAGGTCACATTGAAATTAAAAATTCTTTTCACATTTTTCTCAAAAATATGTAATTTTTGTCAGCATTTCAGTCACTTTTTTTTCACTTTTTTCAGCATTTCAGTCATTTTTTTTCACTTTTTTTCAAAATTTTATTCACTTTTTTTGATAAGAAACTCGCTACAAGCCCTGTAAAAGCAATATTCAATCTGTATTAATGACTGACTTTCAAACTAATCATGATATTGAATCGGTATGGGTAGATTATCCTTATGTTTTCAAATAAATCATATTAGAATGGGGCATTTTATAGACCTCCTGGCCAGAGTCAGAATTCAGACTCCAGAAAATTGTAAAAGAAATGAGACAGCATGCCACAGTAAAGAAAAAGGTATAGTCATAATGTGTGATTTTAATTTTCCTGGCATTCAATGGGATTCCTTGTCTTAATACGGACCATAGTAGTTCTGTATTTATAATTGTATACTAGTCTTACTAGATAACTTTTTGAGCCAGATGAACCCACAAGACATGATGCACGATTAGACTTAATATTAACTAACGATGAAAGTATGGTGGGCAGAGGTTAGAGTTGAGGGAGATTTAGACTCAGCTGACCATTTAATATAATTAAGGATTTAATATAAATGTGATATCTTGGCGCCAAATGCAAGTTCAATAAGGAAAGGATCTTTAGATTTACCGAAATGGTGTTTTACAAACTTACGAGACATGCTTAAGTATAAGAGTTTAAAGACCCAAAAACTATTTATCATGTGGGAACATTTTTAAGCAAATTTATAAATATTCAGTCAGTATGTTTAAAGATAAACCCATATAGGGTGGCGAAGAGAAAACTGTTTGGTGGAATAGAGAGATAAGCGAGTATAAAATTAATGAAAAGAGTAGATGTTTTTAACAATATTCAAGGGGTAGTAATAGGGAAGATGGTTTAGAAAAGTATAGGAAAAATAGAAATGAACTCTACCATTCAATAGAACATAAAAAAGCGATGACCGAATTATATTTAGCAAGGAAATAGTAATAAAGCACCTGAAGAAGTTTTTTAGCTTTTATGAAATTAAAAGTAAGAACAGACATTGGCCAATTAAAATGATGCAAAATTTAGTTTGAGTTCAGATTAAGGAGCTTGCGTCAATTTTCAATGCTATTTGCTTCAGTGTTTAAGAGGAAAGATTAGATAATAGTTTTGAGACTAATAGTTCTTGTATGCATGTAACAAATAGACTTTCAGAATTTGAATTTGACGTAAAGATATTAAACGTTTATTATAGACCATATTGATCCAGGTAAAGCTTCAGGGCCTGATGGGATATATG
>JABUQX010035881.1:12500-21460 GCA_015478945.1 Trachelipus rathkii | reverse complement strand
CAAAACAGAGGAAGAAGAAGAAGAAGAAGAAGAAAGGAAGAATGAGGAAGGAAGAAGGAGGAAGGAGGAAGGAAGAAGAATGAAGAATGAGGAGGAGGCTGAGAAGGATTCAGAGTTGGTAGTGGCACCGATGCTGGAGCTGGTGCGGTGTCTAGTTAGTAAACATTCGTTTAATAATACAATATCATTACTGTTCACATAACTACTTCTGTTCTATCATGTGCATATCGTCAATTGCATTGCATCTTGCAGAGATAACCTTTTTTTTTAATGTTGAAGACTAACATTTATATTTTCAAATCTCATTTTCTTTTTATAAACGTTAACTAATATAATTTTTTTCCCTAAGTTGAAACATACATATATTGTTTACTATTTTTTTTATAATTTTTTATTTTACATTTATACTTTGTGTTTAACTTTATTATTTTAATTTTTTTTTTTTTTTTTATTTTTAATTTTTTTTCTAACTTTATTTATTTATTTTTTTGTAAGTTTTATTTTGCATTTATACTTTGTGTTTAACTTTTTATTTTTTTTATTTTTTTTTTTTTTTTTTTTTTTTTTTTTTTTATTTTTTTTTTTTTTTTTTTTTTTTTTTTATTTTTTTTTTTTTTTAAATTTTTTTTTTTTTTTTTTTTATTTTTTTTTTTTTTTTTTTTTTTTATTTTTTTATTTTTTTATTTTTTTTTATTTTTTTATTTTTTTATTTTTCTAACTATTTTTTTATAAGTTTTATTTTACATTTATACTTTTTTATTTTTTTATTTTTATTTTTCTAACTATTTTTTTATAAGTTTTATTTTACATTTATACTTTGTTTATTTTTTATATGTTTTATTTTGCATTTATACTTTGTTTAATTTTTTAATTTTCATTTTTTAATTTTTTTTTTTATTTTTTATTTTTTATTTTTCTAACTTTTTTTTTTTTAATTTTATTTTACATTTATACTTTGTTTATTTTTTTATATGTTTTATTTTGCATTTATGCATTGTGTTTAATTTTTTAATTTTCATTTTTAATTTTTTTTTTTATTTTTTTATTTTTAAAATTTTTTTTTTTTATAAGTTTTATTTTACATTTATACTTTGTGTTTAATTTGTTTTTTTTTAATTTTTAATTTTTTCTATTTTTTTATTTTTTATTTTTATTTTTCTTTAAAACTTTTTTGTTTTGTTAATTTTTTTTTATTTTCTTTTCATGTTTATAACGTAAAAAATTACGTTTTTACATACCCTAAAGCAATAAATCAGTAAATCAGTAAATCAAATCACCCACCCCACATTCCACCATTCTGTGATCTATATTGATCTATTAATCTATTGTTTCAAGTCACATTTCGAGTATGATTTTGGATAAGCATAACATAAAATCAAGTTCTTTATACACTGATCAATGAATATATGCTAACGTAACAAAGTTTTCACACTAATAAAGCAAACATAGCATCACCTGAACTAAAAATATAATGTACAACGATAAACCTAAAGCACCTTAAGCACGAATAAACTGATAACATTAACAAAGTTCCACACTTAACAACAGTAAAGTAACTAACACAGCATACAAAAACGTAACCTATTCACACTTTTTCAAACATATCATTAACATATCAATGTTAATTTCACATTAACATGGTAATATTTAACAAAGATTTATCATATCCTAACCTAACTTGTGTAATGAACTAAGAATAAATGACACACACACACACACACACACACACACACACAGAGGAATATATGCTAACGTAACAAAGTTTTCACATTAATAAAGCTAACATAGCATCAACTGGACTAAGAATATAATGTACAACGACGAACCTAACAGACCTTAAGCACGAATAAACAGCTAACATTAACAAAGTTCCACACTTATCAACAGTAAAGTAACTAACATAGCATACAAAAACGTAACCTATTCACACTTTTTCATGCATGTCTTTAACATACCAATGTTAATTTTACATTAACATAGTAATATTTAACAAAGATTTATCATATCCTAACCTAACTTGTGTAATGAACTAAAAAAATCACACACACACACACACACACATACACACACACACACACACACACACACACCTACAAAACATTACGCAATAGTAACACCTGAAATATTTTTAGGCTTATCTCTTTTTAGACTCCGCCCCCCTTTCAGAAAATATCAACTCGAAACATGAAAATGATTTTATGCTTTATCCACTTGCATAAAGTGATGCAATACTTATTATATTTATTAAACAAACTGGTAGGTCTGGCAACGGCGCATCATACAGAGGTGATTTGGCAACACTGTATAGATTTGGGAGCTGAGTTATATATAAATCAGTGAGCTACTCGATGGGGCATTCATAATAAAGAGCTCTTACGATCAACACTTTAAGACACATTTCGTTAGATCCTGTTGTATCATTAGCCAAGTTTTTAAATCTATACATAAGGATTTTTGTTTAAATCAATACTTATTCATGGAAGTAAGTTTTTTTCTTTAATATATATATATATATATATATATATATATATATATATATATATATATATATATATATATATATATATATATATATATATATATATATATATATATATATATATATATATATATATATATATATATATATATATATATATATATATATATTCTCATTTAAAAATGACATTGTAACACATCTAATCAATAATTAATAACGTAAAGTAATTAAATACATTATCAATTAAGAATAGAGGGTAAATGATTTATACATATGTCTAAAAAGTGATTCTTTTCCAGAAACGTGTTGAATATACATCCATACATTTGAGTAAAAAGCATCCTACGTGACGTTATCAACGCACCGTTTAAAAATGGTATGTTGTTGTTGCTGTGTGGATAAATATATTTAATATATGTAATGAGAAATACTATGTTAAACTAATATATTATTGGTATAGTGCCCTAATTTGTTTGAAAACTTGATTTTAATTGTTTACTGTATCATAAATAATAATAATGACTATTTATTCCAGGCTAGCCCTTCGATGATGAATGCTGGTAATAAGAAGAGGAAGACCACTATAACGGACATAAAGCATATCTCTGTAGAGAAACTTAAAAAGTCAATGGAACGTCATACATATGAAGTAAAGGTTATTGATGAAAACTTCTTCCATGGACCAAGAGATCTTGAAGCATCGTTCGAAATGGTTGTTAGTGAAGTCATTGATGCTATATTACAAGACTTAGACTATGATAGGGTACGTATGAGGGTTGGAATCAATTTCACGTTTGGCGATGATCAGTCACCTGACCGGAAATATTATGTAAACATCAGTTACAGGGATATATTAGACAATATTGCAGTGAAAGAGATGATGAGACGTTTGGAAGGGTCATTCCAGTCCGGTGACAAGGCTACCTTTACCAAATTCAAAGTAGTAGCTACTGTGTTCATGATAGCTAAAGGAAAAGGTAATGACTGTAAAACCGATTCATTCGAGCCACAAAATCTTAGTTTCAAACATCGTTACATTAGTAAAGTTCATCTAGAGAAAGGAGCTGTAGGTTGTGCTTTCAAAGCTGTTGTTCTGTTTAGGAAAATAACTCGTGAATGTGTAGAGTCCAAATGTATTCATTCGTATACAATTGAGAAAGAGGCAGAAGCATTAGCTAAAAAATGTGGTATGGAATATACAGATTCTTTCATAGTAACTGACTTTGAAAAAATCGAGAATATCGAAAAATGCCGTATAGTCGTATTCGGTCCTGAAGGTAATGGAGTAAAAATACTTTATAATCCATCTAACGAGAACAGAAATGACCCTTTATACATTATAGGCCATGATGGAGTAAATCATTACTATGCTATAAAAGAAGATAAGTTAAAGTTATGTTTTGAGAATACCAAAAAGCATAAGGCGTATATGAATGGTATCTTTTGCACATATTGTTACACTTTCAACAGTAATAATATCGCGCATAAATTAGACTGTGAACATTATGGATGTAGACAGTGTCTAGACGATAAGTGTCAAGGCTCCTTTGATCACGATGGTATATTCCATGAATGTCGTGAATGTAATCGTGAATTTTATAATGCAATCTGTTTTAAAAAACATCAGGATAATAATACGTGCAAGAAAATTAAGATTTGTAAACTCTGCCTTGAGCAAATAAAGGCTGATCGCTACGGTAGTTTCAAACACGATTGCACAAAAGCTTATTGCAAAACATGCAGTACATTATACGAGCCTAGAGAAGACGAATATCATATATGCTATATGAAAAAGAAAATTAAGAAGAAGAAAGATACTGATCCGGTGGTTTATACATGTTACTATGATATCGAGACATACCAGGAAGATAAAGGCTATGATGATAAAGGAAGAAGAATAATAGAATTGCGTCCTTATTTACTGGTATGCCAGATGATATGCGAAATGTGTACAGATAAGGAAGGTGAACAGGTATGCTCACATTGTGGTCCAAGAACAAGAACATTTAAATTAGAGACCGAAAAAACGCCTGTAAATCAATTTATAGACTTCCTGATGGAGTTTTCAGAGAAGAACCCTGAGTCAAAAGTAGTTGTTGCTGCACATAATGGCGGAAAATTTGATCATCAGTTCGTATATGCATCATTACTGACACACCCAAGTTCAGATTCTATCAGCAGAAGTCCTATAAAAAGAGGTAATAAAATCATTTCAATGGGATCAAATGGAAATATAGTCTTCAGGGATACATTGCTTTTCACACCATGTGCATTGAAAAGCATGCCTAAATGCATGGGTGTCAGTGAAAAAGACAATTCCAAGGGTTTCTTTCCCTATACATTTTTAAATGAAGACACCTTGAATTATAAAGGACTTATTCCAGATAAGAAATTCTTCGAAGTAGAAAAAATGTCTACAAATGAAAGACAAGAATTTGAAGAGTACTATAATAAGTTTATAGGCAAAGAATACAATATTTTTGAAGAATGTGAAAAGTATTGTGTACAAGATGTTAATATACTAAGAAAATGTTTTGAGAAGTTTAGAGGTAGCTTCATTAAAGAATTTGATATAGATTGTCTAGATAACAACACAACAATTGCATCTTTATGCTTTACACTTTATAAAAATGTGTTTATGCCTGAGGAAAAAATTACTATTCTAGGTCGAGAGAACCCTAAACCTTTCACATACGAAGCAATTCGCTGGCTCTTGTATCAAGAAAAATTGAACAATATAGACATAAGGCATGCTCGTAACGGTGGAGAGAAAGGGTTCAAAATTAAGAACAAATGGCTCTACCCTGATGGGTTCGGATATGTAAATGGAGTAAAAACTGCTTTCCTATACCATGGTTGTGCATGGCATGGACATAAAGACTGCAATAAAGGAAAAGGGATGCTGCATAGCGTATCGGCTGTTGACCGTTACAATCTCACCATGAAACAAGAAGATAGGTATAAAGAAGCCGGGTTTAATGTAGTACGTGTGTGGGAATGTGAATGGAAGGTACAAAAGACCCAATTCATTCAAGATCCTGATCATACCGATGAAAACATAAGCATTAACGACTATATTCAACGTCTTAGCAATGATGTTGTTAACAACAGACTCATAATAGACAATTCATTGTTTGGAGGCCGCACTGAACCATTCGTACATTACTACCCTCCAACTAAAGGACAGAAGATCATGTATTTAGACTATACATCGCTTTATCTTTTTGTACAGAAACGAATGATGTACCCTTGTGGCCCCCTGAAAAACTAATAGGTGATAAAGTACCAGACATTGAATCATTTAAGAATGGTATCAATGATAAATATTTCGGTACAGCTTACATTAAGATTCTTCCTCCTCAAGACTTATACATCCCCGTCCTCGCTAAACGAACCAAAAATAAATTAATATTTCCACTCTGTGTAAAATGTGTTGAAGAAAATTGTGCGAAATGCAATCATGATAAGAATGAACGTGCTATTGAAGGTGTATACACAACACCTGAAATTCAGTTAGCATTAGAGATGGGGTACGAAATAATTAAAATATTTGAAGTTTGGTCGTTTAAAGAGAAGGAGTTTTTATTTGAAGGATATGTGAACCACTTCTTAAAAATAAAGACAGAGGCATCAGGACCACCAAATAATATTCACGAAGACGATCCTGATTTCGAGGAAAAACTTAAAGAGTTTGTCCGTCTTTTCAGAGAAAAGGAAGGTGTCGAACTTGATATTAACAATATCAAGAAAAACCCTGGGATGCGGTTCATTGCAAAATTATGTCTCAATTCTCTTTGGGGAAAATTTGCACAAAATACACCTACAAGAGAAGATGTAGTATGTACTAGTGATAAACAAGTGGGAACTAATCAATCAATGTGACAATGAAGTCACTAGCGTTATTCCAATAGGCTGTAAATATGTTGTAACAGTTGTCAAAAATGCACTAGCCGAACGCATGTCAACTGCTACAAATATTCCTATCGCATCGTTTACGACTGCATATGCACGTATAAAATTATACGAGCTACTTAACAAAGTCAAACAAAGGGCATTGTACTGCGATACAGACTCTTGTATTTTTGTCGCTGGAGAAAACGATGAAGTTATTGAAACAGGAAACTTTTTAGGTGAACTAACAGATGAAATAGCAGATTATGGTTCTGAGGCATACGGCGATTCCTTTGTGTGTACTGGACCTAAGTCTTATGCTGTTAGAATAAGAACTGCAGATGGAAATATAAAATATATTGTAAAAGCCAAAGGTCTTACAATCAATAAAGATACAAAGGATACTATTAATTTTGAAAAATTGTTAAAGTTAACGTATGATCGTTGCTCTGAAAATAGTATAGACCACGCTGAGTCATTGTATAATGATATCAAAAGCCATGATGTTACAGTGAAGGCAATGAATGAAATACAATTTGATAATGTTGATAAAGATGATGTACGAGACGATGACCTGCCTCATAAAAAAGCAGCACGAATAGACGAGTCACAGAATCCTAATGCTAATTTACACGGAAGTAACAGAGGGGGGTTATGTTATAGTGTGCCTACTACTACAACTTTTCAACCTGGGAAATATGGAGGTGTTAGTATTGTTGCTGGTACTAAAATGGTCCAACACACAACCGATAAGCGAATCTTTATTAAAAATTCATGTCGCACTGTATCATATGGTTATAAGGGTACATTAATTTCCATTTAATATATTATAAATATTTATCTATGTCTAATGTATAATGTTTAATGTTTTTCCATGTGCAAATATTCTGAATAATAAAATGTAAATAATAAAGTTATTTTATTAAACCTTAGCATAAAATCATTTTCATGTTTCGTGTTGATATTTTCTGAAAGGGGGCGGAGTCTAAAAAGAGATAAGCCTAAAAATATTTCAGGTGTTACTATTGCGTAATGTTTGTGTGTGTGTTTGTGTGTGTGTGTGTGTGTGTGTGTGTGTGTGTGTGTGTGTGTGTCATTTATTCTTAGTTCATTACACAAGTTAGGTTAGGATATGATAAATCTTTGTTAAATATTACTATGTTAATGTAAAATTAACATTGGTATGTTAAAGACATGCATGAAAAAGTGTGAATAGGTTACGTTTTTGTTTGCTATGCTAGTTACTTTACTGGTGATAAGTGTGGAACTTTGTTAATGTTAGCTGTTTATTCGTGCTTAAGGTATGTTAGGTTTGTCGTTGTACATTATATTCTTAGTTCAGGTGATGCTATGTTAGCTTTATTAATGTGAAAACTTTGTTACGTTAGCATATATTCCTGTGTGTGTGTGTGTGTGTGTGTGTGTGTGTGTGTGTGTGTGTGTGTGTCATTTATTCTTAGTTCATTACAATAGTTAGGTTAGGATATGATAAATCTTTGTTAAATATTACTATGTTAATGTGAAATTAACATTGATATGTTAAAGATATGTTTGAAAAAGTGTGAATAGGTTACGTTTTTGTATGCTGTGTTAGTTACTTTACTGTTGTTAAGTGTGGAACTTTGTTAATGTTAGCAGTTTATTCGTGCTTAAGGTGTGTTAGGTTTGTCGTTGTACATTATATTTTTAGTTCAGGTGATGCTATGTTAGCTTTATTAATGTGAAAACTTTGTTACGTTAGCATATATTCGTTGATCAGTGTATAAAGAACTTGATTTTATGTTATGTTTATTCAAAAAGTGTGAATAGGTTACTTTGTTCACAGGGATCAATAGATCAATATAGATCACAGAATGGTTGAAGGTGGGGTATTTGATTTACTGATTTACTGATTTATTGCTTTAGGGTATGTAAAAACGTAAATTTTTACGTTATAAACATGAAAAGTATAAAAAAATTAACAAAACAAAAAGTTTTAAAGAAATAAAATAAAAAATAAAAAAAAAAAAAAATTTAAAAAAAAAAAAAAAATTAAAAAAAAAATTAAACACAAAGTATAAAAGGTAAAATAAAACTTATGAAAGTTAAAAAAATAAAAAATTAAAAAAAAAAAAATTAAAAATGAAAATTAAAAATTAAACACAATGTATAAATGCAAAATAAAACATATAAAAAAAAAATACAACACAAAGTAAAAATAAAATTAAAAAAAAAAGAAAAATAAAAAATAAAAATAAAAAAATAAAAAATAAAAATAAAAATTAAACAAAGTATAAATGCAAAATAAAACATATAAAAATAAACAAAGTATAAATGTAAAATAAAACATAAAAAAAAAAAAAGTTTGAAAAAATAAAAATAAAAAAAATAAAAATAAAAATATAAATAAACTTATAAAAATAGTTAAAAAATAAAAATAAAAAAATAAAAATTTAAAATAAAAAAAATTAAAATAAAAAAATAAAACAAAGTATAAATGCAAAATAAAACTTATATAAAAAAATAAACAAAGTATAAATGTAAAATAAAACATAAAAAAAATAAAGTTAGAAAAAAAAAAAAAAAAATTAAAATAATAAAATTAAACACA
>JABUQX010035881.1:5000-7500 GCA_015478945.1 Trachelipus rathkii | reverse complement strand
ATTAAGTATATATATTTATATATATATATATATATATATATATATATATATATATATATATATATATATATATATATATATATATATATATATATATATATATATATATATATATACAACATTTTTATTCAATTTAATCTAAGTAATAATTTATCACCCTTCCATTAAAGGTCCTGGATTATGGAAGAAAAGGTTCTCATTTTTATCTCTCATTTGTTTAGTATATTTAGCCAATTATATCCCGCTGATTCTTCTTTCAATTCTCTTCATTTTCTTTCTCACAAATAGTTTTCGTGATTCTCTCTCTCTCTCTCTCTCTCTCTCTCTCTCTCTCTCTCTCTCTCTCTCTCTCTTTTTTCTCTTTTTCTCTTTCTCTTTCTTTCTTTTCCTTTTTCTCTCTTCTTCAATCTTTAGTTTATCAAAGTTTTATAATTTTTTCACATGATCATGAAGTTATCGCGATAATCTATCTATCTATCTATCTATCTATCTATCTATCTATCTATCTATCTATCTATCTATCTATCTATCTATCTATCTACGTATATATCTATCTATTTAAAAAATGTAGTATGGAGTCATGAAAATAGGAGTGGATCATCAAAGATGATATCATTATTACTGGTATAACAAGCTCAAAAATGTACTCAACGTGGTTTTCTGAATTTATAAATTCATATAAAAATTATTTGTATTTGGTGATGGAAGTAAAATCACGGTTTATAAATTGAAAGGAAGATCATTGGGATGGAGGATAGCTCAGTTGTATAGTACCGGGCATATTGTCCTCACGCGCAACATGCGGTGGTTCAGTCCAAGAGAAGGCAGTTAATTCTTTACCTTCCCATTATATGTTCTTTCTTTAACATCTTATCTAATTGCGATTATTATGCAATATTTAACATCTAAAATATAAAGAACGAGGGACAGGACAGGCTGGACACCTGGTGATGTCGCCTTGACGGGAACTCGGTTGCTTTATAACTGCTCTTGAATCCAACTTTTTTGGGTTGGAGGATAGCTCAGTTGTATAGCACCGGGCATATTGTCCTCACGCGCATCATGCGGTGGTTCAATCCCAGAGAAGGCAGTTAATTTTTTACCTTCCCATTATATGTTCTTTCTTTAACAATATATATATATATATATATATATATATATATATATATATATATATATATATATATATATATATAATATATATATATATATATATATATATATATATATTATATATAAATTCTATATAATATTGTATGTAATATGCATAGAACTATATAATTCTCTCATTTCAACTCTGAGTATCAAATGTTGAAACACAATATATCATCAATCTTTGCATTTTGCACCAAGTTAGAATAAGAAAATTAATCAAATCAGAACATTTAAAAAAATTTAAACTCATTATAACTGAGTATAACATTGACAACCTAATTAGTGAAGCGGTATCTTGGTTTCATTTCTAGAACGATTCAGGTAGGGAACAAATAGATGAGAAAATAAGCTAAAACACATTATTTCAAAATCATTGCACATTTTTCACAGCAGTTGCACAATCTACCAAAATACTTCTCACACTTCCACCTACTACTTGCGCAATGGAGTCCGGATTCTATGAAACAACTTTTTAAAAAATTTTCCCTTCCTTAAATGGGCTATGCCCGTGAGGTTTGAAATACCTAAATATATAGATATATATATAAATATATATATATATATATATATATATATATAGATATATATATATATATATATATATATATATATATATATATATATATATATATATATATATATATATATATATATATATATATTAGTACCGTAAATGGGTTATTTTTTTCCTAAATCGTACTCTGAAGTGGGTTTTTGTTTATACAAATTTATATAAGAAAGTTTTTCTAAATTATTTGTTGAAGGAAACGATTTGTCCGTTTAAAAGTTGAAAGTAAGCTCGAAGGAAAAGTAATTTCAAATTATTAATAACAGAAAAGCTTTTAATTCAACGATATCAATGAAAATGTTGCATTATTTATTAAGAAATTTGTATAAGTAACCAAAATTCGTCCTGTTACTAGTAGAATTTTTTTCAAAAATGTACTGAAAATTGCTTTTCGTCTCTATAAATATATATAAGAAGAATTTCCTAACTTGTATTTGGTAAAATAAACTATATGTTTGTTTGAAAGTTGAATAGAGCATGATAAAAGAGTAATTGAAATATAATTAATAGAAGATTAATGTTTAAGTCCTTTTATTTCAATAAAGATATTGCATTATATATATTAACAACTTTATATAAAAAATTGAAATTGTCCCATCACTGGTAAATAAAGATTTCGAAAAGCAGTCAAAGTGGCTTTTTTTCTTTATAAATTATATAGGAAAGATTGTGTTAATTCTTATTTGGTGAAGGAATTGAAATATTATTTTGTGAATTGAATGCAAGATCATAGGAAATGTAATACTAAAACTATTACTGATATATATATATATATAT
>JABUQX010035880.1:10000-29576 GCA_015478945.1 Trachelipus rathkii | reverse complement strand
TTTTGTAAAATCTCTAAATGGCAGCTAACTTAAAATATATATGGTCTTAATATATATATATATATATATATATATATATATATATATATATATATATATATATATATATATTTTTATATATATATATATATATATATATATATATATATATATATATATATATATATATATATATATATATATATATATATATATATATATATATATATATAGAATGCCTTTTCCTACACCCGACTTGCTAGGCCTGTCAAGCACTCGATATATTCATTATTGTATTTTTGCTACACTTTAACTAAAAAATAATGTGAAAAGAAATAATTTTTTTCTCTCTTTCTTTCCGACATGAAACACTGATGATATTTGTACTTTTTTTTTTTTTTTTTTTTTTGTTAATTAATATTTTACTTATTAGCAGAATCGTAGAAGAGTTTAAATCTTTTATTCATTTTAAGATTATGTTCTGCAATGGCCAGTGTCTTTATACTCGTGGCCTCTGAAATTGAAATTTCATATTTCTGTTTGCAAAACTTGTAAAATAAACAGGAAGGTGGTCACTTCAGTTCATTGAAGAGAGAGAGAGAGAGAGAGAGAGAGAGAGAGAGAGAGAGAGAGAGAGAGAGAGAGAGAGAGAGAGAGAGAGAGAGAGAGAGAGAGAGAGAGAGAGAGATAGACAAATTGCCTAAAATAAATTGTCTTAATAGGATATCTCGGCTAAAAATAATCGTATATAAACAATGGTGAGCTGGAGCCGGTTCTGCGAACAAGAAGTTAAAACTTTTCAAGAAATCGAACCGGTAAGTGAACCAGTAGCTAATTTTTATGACAGAACAAAGAAAAGTTTATTAAAATTTTCCAACTCACCATTCTATATAACCTATCTTCTACAAAACGTTCTTGCTATAAGATTACTCTCCGAGATTTAGTTGGAATGTATTTTGCTTTGTCTAGTAAATCGAAAATGGAAATTTTTTTACAAATAAGAAACTAAATAGTAAATAAAGCTCATAAATCATTTCGTAAATACGTATTTTTTATAAGGAAGAATTTTTCTAATAAATCAGACTGAGCGACTTTAAAATAATATTTATAAAACTTATTAGAAATATTAATATATTGGATGTAATGAATCTAAATTGGAAAAAGTAATAAAAATCATCTTTGGTGAAGAAAAACTAAAATTTCAGATCTTGGTCAATCAAGTCGGGAGGGGTGTGAGGGGGGGCTTTGATTAGCATGAGATCAAATGCATTCTTGAAATTAATCCCCTCCCCCCCACCACTGACCAGTTAATCTGGAAAAATCTCGTTTAATTTCAAAAACAATTAGGTAGACCAATCACTCCAGTTGGAGTTGTGAAGAAAAACTTTTTGGTCATTTAAAGGTATTTTGTTATTTATCGTTTTTTTATGTGGCGTTTTTTTAATCAAATAGTATGTAATTTTACTATTTTATGTTGGTTTTTATTATTTAGAGTTAATTCCTTTTTACTAATGAGCCTTCAAATAAGTTTGTTTCATATAACTATACTGTATAAATAGCTTGTTTAATGGTGCAGGCATACAGCTTAGTATAATGAGAGAGAGAGAGAGAGAGAGAGAGAGAGAGAGAGAGAGAGAGAGAGAGAGAGAGAGAGAGAGAGAATGCTGCTTAGTACTATTGAGTTCTTAATTTTTTTTTATAAAAGATAATCCAAATCCAAGGATATAGAGAATGATTTTCATTGTTTGGAACGACTTACGTTTGTGAAAATTTTCTCCCTACTCAGCATTAACATTTAAAAAAAAAAAGAAAACCATCGTGTCTAACTAATAACCATTTAAAATCAATTATTTATAAAGTAAAATTAGGAAAAAAAAACTATTCTCAAGACGATTAGTAATGAAAAACAATGGAAACTAGTTAAAAAGATATATTTTTTGTAAAAAAAAAAAATCGCTTTTCTTCTTGCTCGTTTTTTTTCTTTTTAAATGTTTTTTTCCCCCTAACAACTGTAATTGCAAATTTGAACTATGATGCTCCATAACCTACTAAATCGAAAAATTGATATTTGTTCAACAATTCTTCTAATGAGCCTCTGAGCGAGAAGATGTCTTCCCCTCAAGGCTAAAATAAACTCAAAACAAAAATTTGCTTTCATCACATGTGATACCTTTAAACTTAAAGAGAAGTCACCTTATGAATTCACAATGTACACAATATCATAAATCAGACATTAGCGAATGTAGTTATGAAGATCTGAAAATTCAACTTAATATCACCTTGCTTTAATGTGGAGTAAAATTTGCTGTTTTAATGTGGAGTAAAATCCTGATGTTTTAATATGGAGTAAAATCCTTACGTTATAATGTGGAGTAAAATCCTGACGTTTTAAGGTGGAGTAAAATCCCGATGTTTTAATGTGGAGTAAAATCGTGATGTTTTAATGAGCATTAGAACATTAGAAATAAAAAGACAGTAAGTCATATGGAGTGAAATCCCGATGTTTTAATGTGGAGTAAAATCCTGAGAAGAGAGGAGAGAAGGAGGAGAGAGGAGAGAGCACAGAGAGAGAGGAGGCCTTACATTTCCTGTTCGCCCTATTCAATTTATGTGCTTTGCATCATTTAATCGTTTTTTTTTTTTTATTCTAAACTTCAAAGGACATTAGGATATTCCTTTTCCTAAAGTTTCCATTTTTTTAACATTTACTTCATTTTCCTATTTATTTTTATTCCTATAAATTTATTCTTTATTTAAAAATATCAGGAATATCTCTCCACAGTTCCATTTGTTGTTTATTGTTACATTTATTCCGATTATTTATTTGTTTGTTGGATAATTCTATTTCTCACAATGAACTGTTGCACTTGTTTCTAAGCAGTTTCAGTAACTAGTATGAACTAGTAGTATAACTAGTATGCGGGTTCAGAGATCCGCCAGAAAAGTGTTGAAGTTGTGTCTGATGTTCGTTGAATCACGGCAGTCTGGTAAGAGATATCCTGTTTCATCGTTAGTCTGAGAAAAACATCGTTGACAGTGGGGGGAGGATGTTTTATGGATTATAAACTTTTATTTTTGAAGGGAGGGATGGTGCCCACAGGGGAAACGGGACAGAATTAAGAGGGTTTGACAGTCCAAAGTTTGTTCTCTAGGGGATATTCGGGTGGACCGTTTCGAAGTATAGTGTTATTTGGATAGGTGGAAATCGTTCTTAGAGTTAATTGTGTTTGAATGTGTTTATATATTGGAGTATATGGAGTTGACTGGGGTGATATTTTTGTTTCTAGGTGCGAAGGGGGGAATGTTGTAATGTTTGATGCAGGGGATGTTCTATTGGGAGTGATTTATTGTATAATTGACAGTCGATCATGTTAAGATAAACTTTTAAAGGGATAATGTTTCAGTTAGTAGATGATGGATGGGTGTGGATGGAAGGCAACCTGTTATTATAATAAGAGCATTACTTTGCACGGTTTCTATTTGTGATATTGTGGAAAACCAGGCAGGAAGGAGCTTGAATTTAGGAAGGAGCTTATGTATTATTTTCTTTACATTATTGTGAGAGTTTTTTATGTTGGCCAATGTTTATTCCAGTTATTGTTTTGAGTGCATCTTATTGAATTGCTATTGGTGATGTGGGGGTGAAGTCATTAATGTTCAAAGTCAACTAGAGTGCGATTGTTATTGAGAGGGGGTTATTATTGAAGAGGGGTCTTTGTGATAGAAATATTGCTGGAGATTATATTTTCTCTGGCTTGGGAGATAACGGTAATAGTTGATTTTTTGAGATGATTGCAGTCCATTATGTTCTTTGTTACCATTGTTTCAACTGGTTTATATATGTGCAGGATCTTCTGCATGTCCTTATATTTATATGGAATTTTGAGCTTGTGATTGTTAGATCATCAGTATAATTATTAATTCTTCAAAAAGGGGAAGTTGGATAAAGGCATAGTGAGAATGGCTTCCCTGTATGGAGAACTATTAAATCAATTTGTATTGAAGGGGGGAGTGGTGTCTTGGATGATTCCTAGCTTTGGTATTGTATCTAGTGGTATTCTGTGATTTCTAATTGGGATGGACCCAAACCCAGCCTATACTGTATTCTTAGTTCACTTTTATGAACGCAAGTGAGTTGTGGAATTCTTCCTCCCTCACAAAGTATTATTAATACTATATATATATATATTATATTATTATATATATATATATATATATATATATATATATATAATATATTATATATTATTATATATATATGGACATGTATAATGGTTGACTCCTTTAATATTAGGTTGTTTTAATTTGATTAAGTTTGATTAGTTAGGTATAAGTATAGTTAGGTTTGGGTTAGGTGAAGGGGTTTTAAAAAGTTTAAACAACGGTTAGGGGTAAGTTTACCCCCCAAAAAAAACAATTTTTAATATTATTTACCCTTAAAATTATTAAAAACGAATCTAGGGACATCGTTGAGTGAGTCTTTAATATTAGATATATAATTAATATATTTTCTATATATTATATACATTATATCATTTAATAATATATATATATATATATTTATATATATATATATTATTATATATATATATAATATATAATATAAATATATATATACATAGATTAGAAAAAAGAATTGTCAGCTGCGATAACGATCGAAGACCAAATAAAGATTTCCAACGCGACGAACTCCCAAAACAGAACGGTGTTAAAATCTAAATAGATATTTAAAAATACTTAAACTCTGAATGCAATTTCAAAATAGGAAAGATAGTTAAATTCATGGAAGTGGACATTTATGCGTTTATTTTCCTTGTCACAAGTTATGATAAAAATATAAATAATATAATTTTTACATTTTTCTTTTCTTTTTAATGGCAAACCTGAGAATATATATTTTTACAAATTTTTTAATATATATTAGAAATTTATATTATTTATTATTTTATATATAATATATAACGAATTTATCATGTAATATATTCCATCTAATCAAGAAAAAGTCTAAATTAATTATAATAAATATATATAAAAAAAATAACTAAACAAAAAAAATAACATTTTTTTAATTATTATAATATAAGACACATATTAATAACATAAATCAATTTTATATATAAATATATATTAAAGTATAATATAATTATATATATGATATATATAATATATAATATATATATATTATATATATATATATATATATATATAGATATTATATTATATTATAAAACACCTCCGCTCACGGGCAGAGCTCTAATCAAAGAGGGTGTCTGCTCAATTAACGTCGAGTAAGACAAGCCAAGCCCAAGAGAGAATATCTCACATTCTCCCACCGACCCGGTTACGAACCGGGGACCCCGCTTCTTTTGGCGAGTGCTCATACCACTGAACTTCAGGACCCGCTTTTATTTTTTTATCTCTCAAATACATAAATAAATATACACATACATACATAAACACCATTCAAATATACAAATAATATATATCCCTTCATGCTAACCCTACACCGATACCATGTAAAGAAATATTATATTTCAATAAAACTTTCATCTTGAAAATACCTTTATAACCCCAATGTTTAATAGTGTGATGGTAATGATTATACTAAATTAATAACATAATTATAAAAATTAACGTAAATATAAAATAGCATAATTACATTATTATAATAGATTCATGTACATATTTTAGGGTGGAGTACAGCCCTGAAGGTATTTTGAAAATAACTGTAGTGAGGAAGTAAGAAAACTGGTTTGAATGTTTCAAACACAAGCATTCTAATTGGAAGTTATTTTAAGGAAGTTATTATGTCAGGGGGTAGTAAAAATTGTATATATATATATAATATATATATTATATATATATATATATATATATATATATATATATAATATTTATAAATTATATAATATATATTTATATATATATAATGTAAGAGGGGTTGGCATCAGTAATATATATAAATTTTATATTATAATATTAATAAATTATTATAATAATTAATATTATAAATAATTATAAATATAATAATAATAAATAATATTATATATATATTATTAATATTTATATTATAATATATAATCATAAATATTAATAACCGTTGTCATGAGCCCTTTATATTATTATATATATATGTATATTATATATATAATATACAATATTTTTATTCAATTGTGCTAACGTAATAAAAAGTATATCTAAAATAATAATTTTCTAAAAATAGTTTAAATATTTTAATAATATCTTATTATATAATAATATATGATAAATAATTTTTATATTAATAAGATAAGTTTAATTAAGGAACATAATTAGAATGTTTTCAAGTGTTTTTAACACAGCACAACTCTATTATAGAGTTTATTATTATCGTATTATTTAAATATTTCGATTTATGATTTCATTATCTGGTATAAAAAATTATGGTTTATGTGAGGACCAGTCCTACCCGGTATGAGTTATGGTTTAGATGCCGTGAGCAGCCCTGGAACCCCAAGTTTGAGTTTAAATATTTAAGGAGTATACCGTTAATGAAAAGGGAAAACCCGAATGTTGAAAAGAAAGTATACTATCCGCTTTTGACTGTTAAAGTTTTTAGTGACGAAAATTATACTAGTTGCATTGTACGAAAATGGCAAAAGGAGTTCGGTGGAAGTTAATGGATGGCCTACTATAGTCACACATCCTGGTAGTGGACATTCTATAAAGCCGTTGTGGTTAATGTACTTTTGACCATTGAGTTGTGTCTATACTTCGAAATCTGCAATATAGTATATCTGTTTTTAGCTAACCGTTAGTCGAAATGATGGGTATCCGCGCATTGAGTATAGTCTTCGAAGAAGACTAAATAGTTCCGTGTTAATAGAGAACACACAAAATAGAAGAATCTTAAATATGTGGAATACAAAATATGCTTGATTTGCTGAAATTGAGAGTCTTAAGAGAGAGAGCGCCGTCGTGTGAGCTAAATCAGTGAGAGAAAATTCCGTAAAATGAGAATGAACCCGGGAGAAAGAAAAATTATCTATTTAGTAATTGCTGTGGTGTGAAGAAAGGGATAAATGAGTAATAAATGAAAGTACTGCTGAAAATGTGGAAAGGATGGATGAGAGTCGGTTGTTAAGCGGAATGAATGGTGGTAATTAATGCCTGGAAAATCGGAACGGCTGAGGGAAACCGAAAAGAAAAAATAAGTGAATTTTGAATTAGTAAGACCAGTTATAAATGTGAGTGTAAATTCGATTACCATTGTGACGGTGAATAAATGAAGAACTTCAATGGTATGCGGAATTGTTCTTTAGTACTCCCTCCCAAAGATTCACTGAAAGTGATATGATAAAAGGTTTCCAAATAGTTTTAAATATCAATTAAAGGTTATTCATTTAATGTAAATGTGTGTGAGTGGGTATGAATTCTGAGGTCAATCCCTGGTGCATCAAATACCTGGAATTACTTGGATGTAAAGTTTTAAATCAATTTTACTCGACCAATTAAGCAATTTGGACTATTGCATGAGTGAGTCTCACCTTATCACGTAATATATCATGTAGTCCCATTATAACTGAACTTCTTAAGGTAGTGTAATTATATTTGACTGACTAGACCGATGATTTATCTAACAAATAAAATAAGGTAACTCACCAAATAGGCTCACTAGTTAGGACTGGTTATTCATTTTCGACTATGCGTCATATTCTAACTACCCTTTGTTATTTCCACAGTGCATGTAATTGAAACACCCCTTATAAGAAGTAAAAGGTGGGTGATAAAGATTAATATATTATATATTATCATATATATATTATTATATTATATAATAATATATAAAGTATTATTAATAAAATAATATTAATTAAGTGTGTTAGTGTCTAGAAGTAACTAAATTAATAATATATATATATTAATATATATAAATAATTAATATATTAAGAATATTATTAATATTATTAATATTATTATAATATATATATATATATGATGATATATTATATATTATATAATATATAATATATAATATTATATAATATATAAATATATTAAATAATATATTATAATATTAAATATATATTATAATATATAATAAATAATATATACTATAATATATGTTAAATTATAGCTCATAACTATTAATAGCTATTATTAGGTAATACCAGTTGTCATTTAGGAATAGTATCTCGCCAAGAAAATTTAAGTGTAAGGGTAATAGAGAAGAAAACGAAATATGTGAAATACCAAAATGAGAACGAGAGAGAATAAGTGCAGAGATATAGGTATCTGAGAAATGATTTGTATTAATATACATACTGGTTTAGTAGAATAGTGGAAATGAAATATTGCTGGTATAGTGAGAAGAATTCATATATAAGAAGTAAAAATAAAGTGAACCTTCCACTAGCAATTTGGTATATAAAATATAGATATATTGAAGCCCAGTAAAATTATTTTTGTAATCTAATATATTTTATGTAATTTTCATTGTTCCTTTTGACACACAATTCAAATTCAAATCAAATCAAAAAAAATATATTACTTTATTTAGCTAATTATACATTAAGATTAAAGACAAAAAAACTTCATCGATCCAACTATGGTCAGTGGAAAGCAATCACAAATGGTATATCTCAAACGTAATTTAAATAATATATATATATATATTTTGGAATAATTAATAATATAAATTCAAATATTTTAATTAAACACTGCCAAAGTAGCTTTTACCCTTACTAAATGATATATATATTATAGAGAACGACAACTCGGCAATTAGCCGATAAACAAACCTACCTTTCGCCCGACTTTACCCCACTAAAGATCAGGGAAGAATCCTCTGCAATTATCACCATGACTGAGGGCTGGAGATATTCCCTCATCACCCTGTTTCAAATTTATATTACTTCCCATGTAAAGAATTACGTTATAAATTACATAATATGGTACCACATACCAATAGTGAATGTATAGTGAAAGTGTAATAATCATTATGAATATCTAGATAGCCTTTACGCATAATCCAAAAAGTGTAATATGATATATAATACTAAAAATAAAATAATAATAAATAATATATAAATATAATAATAAAAAGCGCGAAGTAAATAATAATTAATAATAATTATATATTTTGAATATATTGAAGGGTTAAATAAAATATAAGAATTCAAATAATAATTAATAATAATAATTAAATAATATATAGATAATAATAATATAAATATAATAAATTAATTAATATATAATAATAAAATTTTAAATAAATAATAATAATAATATAATAATTAATATATATAAGTCGAGTGAGCTAGAATCGTTATATCTGTAATATAGGATAAATGATGATTAAGTAATGTTAAGAATTAATAGTAACTTCTTGCCTGGTGAAGGATATCCACTTAACAACTGGTCGGCGTTAGTTCGCAATTCTTGGCGCATCGAAGTTAATCAATTATCTGCTGCTTATCATTCGCGAGTCAAGGATTTCCAAAACCGTGAGATGTGTTGGTTGAAATTAAAAGGTTCCGATATTAAAGATTGATGACAATTGTGATCCCAGTAATTTGATATTTAGAAAAAAGATATGAAACTACGAAGTTTGCAATAATCACCGAAATAGACACAGAACGTTATGCCAAAAGTCCGATTATACTATTGAAATCAGTAGATGTCGGAGTATTCGGCCTAATGCGTGGTTCAATGAATTTTTATATTGTTAATTTTAAAAGAAATGGACGAAAGAGCTTGCAGAGAAAATTTGATTGCGTATAAAAAAAGGAATCTTTTATACTATGTCACTATTTTCTAGTCTTCTATCAGAAAGACCTCCAATTATGAGAATTTATTTAACATCTTATCAAGAAAATCTAATTTCAATAATCGATATTTGATTTCTCACAAAGGGAACTTCTCGGCTCACCCATAAACATGCCGCGAAAATTTTATTAGCCGTCCACACATTAAAACCCTATTCGCTACAATCTATTAAATTCACTAAATTATATCTTCAGTTGATTAAACCTAACCATAATATAATAATCATATGCGTATAACCCTAACATTCATGCTATAATAATAACAGCGTTTAACATTTAATACTACTCTTTATGATAATTATCAATCATATAGCTAACTCTTCTTAAAAATAAGTGTAAATTATCTACATCATTATCTAAAATATTTAACATTAGTGAAATATTAATCTACATTTTATAATAAGCATAACAAACTCTATTTTCTCTTACTCTTTCATGAATGATATTCTGAGAATAGTTCTTATATAAACATGCATTTTGAAATTAATATGTATAAATATTATGGAATAAATATTATAATAGTAAGATTTCCCGTACAAAAACAAATTTATTAAGAGCCAAAGAATAGCGTTAATTGTTTTTGAAGAACTGCATCAGTTCCAAAATGTTCATGGTATTTTTGTTTTCATTTGTAATTTTTCTTTTTATGACAATTATTACTATAGATGTTAAATATATCCAATGAGACCAACAACAACATGCATGGAATGTTCGAATTTGTTGAATTGACACAGTTGAATTTACCAAGTTATAGTTGCCCCACGAAATATTTTATAGACTATCTTAATAGTAATCACACACTATGTGGGTCCTGTATTATACAAATAAATAACGTGTTAAAAAAAATGAATAATACTTTGGGGAAGTTTAAGAATTACTTACACAGTAAATAAACTCAAAAATTACATATTTGAATCAGTAGATACGTTATAAAGCGTATTATACTAAAAATTTTAGTGATTTAATATATATAAAACAAATAAAAAAATCAAATAAAATATTATTTTTACATAATATATGAAATATATCTCACGAAAATAGTAACAATCACTTTATACAGTAAATAATACCATAATTTTACTCAATATTTGAAATCAGCGTGTAAAGTACTTATTACAAAAATGTATAAAAATAAAATTATAAAAAAATAATTTATAAAAAATAAAATAATAAAAAGAATAAAAAAATATTCTAGTTTCTAGATGAACGACGGGGGACAGAGAGGTGGACGTTTTCCATACCCGTTAGGGAGGCGGGAGGAATCCACTCGACGACATCACCTCAATATTACGCATAAGAGCGGTGGAGTTATCGTAGAGCCCCTCCTCCAGGAGTGAGGGTGGAGTGGAAAATTAGTTCGCTACCCCGGTATCGTTTCCACCGGAAGCTGAATATGAACCGACATTCTTGCCCTCTATTTGCGGATTAACCCTTGTGGATTAATTCCTATAGTTTAAAAAAAAAAAAAAAAAATTTTAAACTGACGGATTCCCGTATAAAATACCGTAACTGTTTACCTTAATTATTTACCTGAATTCCATTGGTCCCGTCACTCTAAATTTGAACCTTAGGATATACTAGAAAATATTATAAAAATAAAATTACAAAAAATATCAAAACTCAATACTGAGTCTATTATAACATAATCCAAGTCTAAAATTAAATTTATAATAGGTGCCAAGAAATTGTTTGAAATGGGAATGACTGAAGAATCAGAAGGGTTATAATACAAGTACATAGTTAATATATATATTATATATATAGATATATATATATATATATATATATATATATATATATATATATATATATATATATATATATATATATATAGGGCAAAGTTACTTAGCGGCCACACGGAACGGGAGGTCGGATAAAAAAAATTTTCTCGCAATTACCTTCTATGATACATAAATAGATATTCTAGAGATAAAATGAGGTTAGGCAAGAGGTTAGGTTAGGTTAGGTTAGGTTAAGTTAAGTTTGGTTAGGTTAGGCTAAGTTATGTTACGTTACGTTACGTTACGTTACGTTACGTTACGTTACGTTAGTTTAGGTTAGGTTAGGCTAGGTTAGGTTAGGTTAGGTTATGCTAGGTTATGTTACGATACGTTACGTTACGTTTCGAACATTAGGCACGTTAGGTTACTCCTACATTCCTTGTTGATTAACTATTACTCTTATTAATTTTAATTATTAATAATTTTAACAATTAATTTTAATAATTAATAATTAATAATTTTAATAATTATTTTTTTACATTGCAAAACGCTTTAAAAATATATCTTCAACAGTTACGGATAGCATGAACGCACACTATCTCTTGAAAAGACACACTGAACGTTTAACACACCTTCTTTCCCATATATTTTATTGAATTTCAATAAACTCGCAAAAAAACTAGTTCTCATCAGAATCCACAAAAACAAAAATTACTTACTTTCAAAACTTCACCCTTCACCCTTAAAAATGTTTATTTTTATTTAAACTTTCGTTTGATATATACAGGCCTCATTTGGGAGATTGTTTCTTGTTATTTCGTGAAGGCATATATATTTATTAGAGGGAGATTTAAAATATGTGAAATAATGGTTTATTCAATAAGCAACAACAAGAATTCCTTTGATTGAGGTACTCTCTCTCTCTCTCTCTCTCTCTCTCTCTCTCTCTCTCTCTCTCTCTCTCTCTCTCTCTCTCTCTCTCTCTCTTTCTCTCTCTCTTCTCTCTCTCTCTCTCTCTCTCTTGGGCTTGGTCGGCGTTTGATCTCCTTGCTGATTTTTCGGCTTCTTAAATCTTCGTGAGTCGATTCTGTAGTCGCAGCCTTATCCTAAAGTTTTGCCTCCCTTGCTGAGATTGGAATTTCTTGAACTTTGATTTTCTTGTGAGAGAGTGAAGTGAGTTGAAGAGGAAGAATTTAGTAGAATCGAGGTTGAATTACTTGCTCAACAATGGCAAGGAAAGCCTTTTACATCAATTTCGTTCGTGCCGTTAATGTCAAAATTGTTCTTGGCGCAACATTTTGGCATAAATACGAACATAAATACAATTTATAATTTTAACAAAAATTTATACTTAGTACACTACATCACTTCCCATGCTAAACACGGAGTGATAAGGTATATTATGAATAGTTGGTCATATAATTCATAAAAGAAACCATCATTGCAAATGCATGCCGATATTTGGGTGCATTCGAAAAGGCATACAAACATACAAATATTTCAATGAGGTAAAAGAGAATAATAAATAAAACATCATAAAGTAAAAGTACAGCAAATGCAAGCAATCTGATTAGGTATCGCTTAGCTTATAAGCACCATACAAAATTATTGAATGCAAAAAATATGTATACATTCTGAAATGCAAAGTCATTTTCGAAATATAAGTCATATCTGGATTACATCCGAAGATCTAGCATACATGCAAATATATTGAATACGTGAAATTACAAGAATACAAAATGGTATACAAACAATTTCAAAAGTATTGTATGATAATAATGAAAGGGAACATTCAAATATAAAGGCATATCTGATTTTATCCGGAAGAATAAATTATATATTACAAAATTTGAAATTGCTTGAAAATAACAAAATGTTGATACATAATACTAAATATATAGCACACAAGTTTGAAGAGTGTCTATTGATAAGTAATCGTGAATTTGAACGATTTGCGGTGAGAAGATTAAGTTGCTTAAAGAATGCACTTGACGGAATGGAATCTTGGAATTATTGACATTGGTGAGAAGGATTAAGTCCATTCGTGAGATTATCTTGATCATATGGGCCAAAATGTGTGTCTGTCGATTTTCGGAAGAAAAGCTTGACACTTAGATGACATACTGATGGCCATCGTTGAAAAAAACGTTTGGCGATTCTGGGTTTTGTATTAAGAATTTAAGGTTCTTCAATCATCACATGGACGTCATTAACTGAGCATTTTTAGGAACCGAGGATGAAGAGAGTGACGACCAAGAAGGATCTAGAAAGTCGAATAATACCAGTTTTGAAAAGAGTATTCGGTTTTTGCGATTTTTCCTTTTATAAGTACAGGATATATTTTAAAAAAAAAAAAGGAGACTTTACTGAACCATTTAGAATTCGAAAAGGAGCCTGAAGGTTCATAATGGAATTCAAAATAAGTTTCAGACCAATAATCAAAATTAATTGAAGTAATGAAAGAAATCCATATCATAAAGGAAGTTTTGCCTTAGTCGTTTTCTTGGAAATTTCTGATTTGGATTTTTTATTAGGTTTTTGTTTTTTTCTTTTCTTCATCTTGGTTGCTTTGGAGACGAACTTTTCTTGTGAAAGATGAAGGAGTCTGGTAAGTGAGAGTAATTGAGTGTTAATGTATCCATTGAATTAAAGCAACAGTTTCCAATTTCTTGTTGTCCGGCATTGTAATACGTATTCACTGGTGAGAGTTTTGAAGGTTGAAGGCACTGGATGTTCTTTTCCGGGTTCACCAATTATATAGGCCTCATTTTGGAGATTGTTTCTTGCTATTTCGTAAAGGCCTATATAAGTATTAGATGGGTACTCTCTCTCTCTCTTCGCGCACTCGAGAACCGTCTTGGGCTTGGTCGGCGTTTTCGTTCTTCCTGAGATTTCGTCTTCTTAAAACTTCGTTAATCGATTCTGTAGTCACAGCCTTATCCTGAAGTTTTACCTCCCTTGCTGAGATTGGAAATTCTTGAATCTTGATTTTCTTGTGAAAGAGTGAAGTGAATCGAAAAGAAGAATCGAGTAGAATTGAAGTGAATACCTCAACAAGGCAAGAAAAAGTCTTTATATATAATTTCGTTCATACTTATGTCAAATTTTGGCATAAATACGAACATAAATACAATTCATAATTTTTAGAAAAACCTATACTTAGGACACTACATATACAGTACATTTACTAATTTACACAATTAACGTGTAGCCGTTAAGTAACTTTTACATATATATATATTAAAAACACTATCACCAATTAATAATACTATCGCCAATTATTTTTTTTTTTGCAGAAGATGAACACCACAGCTCACGGGCAGAGCCCTAATCTAGGAGGGTTAGTCAACTTAAACGTCGAGCAGGACGACTAAAGCCCATTGAGAATAGCTCACATTCTCCCACCCGACCAGTTGCGAACGTGGGACCCTTGCTTTGTTTGATGAGTGCTCTACCACTGAGCTACCGGCAGCTTTTAGTATAAATAATTATAAAATAAAAAAAACATATATATATAGTATATATTAATAATATAATATATATATATATATATTATATATATATATATTATATATATATATAATATAATATATATATATATATATATATATATAGTATATATATACACGCAGTTATACATATATTATTATTATTATTATCATTATCAATAGTTATTAATATTACTTAATAAAAAAGCTAAACACTCATATGTTGAAAAAAAAATTCATTATATTCCACTATTAATCACTATATTTTTTATTCAAAATTGCATTTTAATTATTATTATTGTATTATTGATTATTTTATTATATTATATGCATATTATTATTATTATTATTATTATTGATTTATTATTAAAATTTATTATTTCTCATTATTATTATAATTATCTCTCACATTAACTTTTTACAAATACACACGTTTTTCAAATATGAAAACCACTTTATCTATAATTATATGTTATTAATTTACTAATATATTATGTCTATTTAAACATCATATTTTGTTTTGGCATCCTATACTTCATCAAACTGTTTTGAGTTGATGTTATTTGATTCAGACCTTTTTCTTGTCTTTTAAACATATTTCTTTCTAGTTTTTGAATTCTTATTTCTTATGAGCCTATTTAATATCCATATGTTCTTTATCAAATTTACTATATTAATTAATTATATTACTTACCGGTGATTAAATTAAATTAATTATACTATTGCATGATAGATTAAGCTTTGACGTTATTACTTAAATTTTTATTAATGTATGCGTGAGTGTATATAATGTTTAATATAATAAAAATTAATAAATAAAATTAAATAAAAATAGACAATCTAGTATAAAGTGAAATAAACAAAAAAAAATAATATGACTAAAAAAAAAAAAAAAAAAAAAAAAACACTCAAAGGGTACCCATTAGCTTACAGGGAAAAGGAATACATTTTTGGATCGGTAACTACATACTATTACCAATAATGTCCACTACTATCTCGACTATTTTCTATATACATAATTGTATAAAATATATATACAAACATTAAATTAATACATCACCACTTATACTAGTTAATTATTATCATACCTATCATTCAGCAGGAAATTTAATGAGTAGGTCTGAGTTTTATCTACACACATTCTAATAGTGAAGAGAATTGAGTGTAAATTTTCTATCAATGATGACATTTGCCTGAGAGAAACGCAGCTGACCTTCATTAATAATTACTATCCATTATAATTTCAAATACAATTTACATATATTACATCATCATTTTAGTTAGAGTTCCAATCTTTACGCGATACAACTTCGGTGTTTAACAATGCCACATTAATGAAAAAAATATAGAAAGCCATGATCTGAGACGCGTCATCGACATACAGTTACATATTCCTAATTAAATTCAGTGTTTGATCACTTAATATTCGAGAAATATAAGTAAAAGTAGATACATCCTAGGATAAATTCCAAATTTCCATACAACGCGCTATCCAGCCATTGCTCTAAGCTATTTATCGCTTCCAGCGACAACATCATCACCCTTACACTTTGTAATATATAATTATAAGACCGACTTGATATTTGCTTAGTACTTTAATCACACACAACTCTCTCCTCTGAGAAAACGTATATCTGTGAAGATCTTCACACCAGCCTTACTCCATAGGAAATTTTTCCGTGATGTGTGGCGTCGAACCGACTCTCCGATGCTCATTGCCCTCGAAGGAAAACAAAAACAATCATGCTCTCTTACACGCTTTCTCCGATTCGACTCTACTCGACAAGACTCCTTCACGCCCTTTTAAGAATATAGCTCACTTGTATATTCTCCTACATTAATCCCTTTCTAATTTCCTTCCTTTTCTGTATGAAGCTTAGAGACCAATGGTCCGTAATAAATTGTCATTGCTAAAATTTTTTCAAACAGACAAAAAAAACAACAACAAAAAAAATTATCATAGAAATTCGAACAGGATCAATGTCAGCAGGAATTTACGTGACTATACTTCACTTTTCAAATGTCACAGTTTATTGGTCGAATCTACGAATTAATATTTTCGTATGTATGCATTAAAAATTAGATGTTTCGAAATCTTTCTTCAGAGCATCTGTGTGAAGATTTGGAGATGTGTAAAAAAAATTTGTACGACCCATTTTCTCTCCAGTTATATGCCAATTTGTGATCTCCACCCTTTTGTCCGAACGAATTAGGACTATTTTAGGTATTATCGTTTCTTAATAGTCGAATGTATTTTTTCCCGATATTTTTTTCACGTTTTATTAAGAAGAATTTTTGTATTTTATTATAATACAAATATATAGTGTCGTTCCTATAAATTAATATATTTAAATAATATATATATATTTATATATAACCTAAAATTATTTGTGCTTCAAAAATTTTCTTTATAATTAATATATATTCAATTTTTTATATATTTTAAAATTATTATTTAAAATGCTATTTATTATTAGAAATTATGTATATGTTTATTTTAAAGAAATTTGTTTCCTTTTTAACTTTTTATAGATATTTAAATTAATTTATTTATATATATTTCATGTTAATATTATATTATATATTAATATATTATTATATAATATCGACAAGCAGTAAAAAATACTATACAATGTATATAATAATAAATGCATAATAGTAATTAATATAATAATGCGAAGTACTATTCCATATAAAAATAATCATATTATATATATTTAGTATCTTTTCGTGTACTAAAACCTCCTTTGTCGCAATCCATATAAAGTCTTTCATAATAATAAATATATATTTTTGTTTTATTAACTAATGCCGTTTAACCTAATTATTGCCCTGTTAGTACTAATATATTAAGTAACGCGAAGAGCCCTCATTACAAAATATATTGATCCGTAATGAACAGAGCATAAACACAGCCATCTATTTCTCTTCAACTAAAGAATACCTAAAGGGTATACCTGCAATCCGATGTCAGGAGATCGGATCTCTCAGCTTGTACGGAAACTTACGGGGTAGACATTTCTCCACTCCCCGAGGAGGGATCTCCGAACCCCCTACTCTTTTTATTTGGTGTCGTCTGGGGTTCCTACGCCCCTGTCCCGCTAACGGTATGTGAAATCCCCTCCCTAATGTTCCTCCGTCGCTACGAGCCCCTACTATCATTGCCGTAATATATTTAATTTATAAATATATTTATTAATATATAATATATATAATAAATATATTTATATAATAATAATATAATTATTATTAATATATAGATATAATATTTAATTAATATATATAATATAATAATATATATATATTATATAATTATATAATAATATAATAATATAATATTTATTATATATAATATAGATATTACCTAAGAATTCCGATATAATAAGAATCAATATAATATATAATAGAATATATATATATATTATATTAATTAAATATATAATATTAATATTAATTATTATATATATTATATTATAATATATATATATATATTTAATATATAGATTTAATTATATATATAATATGATATCTAGGGGGTAAGAATATTATTACCTATTAATTAAATATCGACGTTTCGATTTACTTGTATTAATTAAATATCGACGTTTCGATTTACTTGTATTAATTAGTGAGTGAGGCGTATATTAGAGAACATAATATATAGTAATATGAATCGTTTAGAAATAATCAATTAGGTAAGGATTTGTGCGCGACCGAAAGTGAGTATGTCAATATTAATTTTGACGCATTGTGATGAATTTAAAGATGTCCGGTAGTGATCGATCGGTTCATTACCTTACGAGCAGTATAGACAGAGATAATTATAATTTAATTTGTCGATAAAGGAAAGAAGACACCATCATTACTATGAGAGATATAAGGTTATATTTTATGAGGATTCCGAACGAAGCACATAAATTAAATTATCGAGCAAGTGACAAGTAGTGAATGTAATTAAGATAGTTACTTGTGTCGACTATTTTGCTCTGGAGTGACGACCACAATTTCCCTTGCTGTCTACATACACTATTTGATTAAGAATCTGATGAATAAATCCACAAAACTTAAATTTAAACCTAAAGATACGAATTGGTTTATGCCATAGAACTCCTGACGAACGAGAAACTCATGTATATACCAACAGTATAAATTTTTTTTAATATAATGTCATGTCAACCATTTTCCCTGTCGACCATTTGGGCTGGTCCCTTCTTAACTTTATAATTAAGGAAATTATGTCCAAGGAAATTTCATTAAAATTATTATCGAAACTTCCCCTTTATATAAATATCTTTAATCTTATTTATATTTCTATCTGAAATCTTATGTCTTTTTCATTTTTTTCTCCTTTTTTTGCATTTACTTATTTGCAATTGATTTTTTTTTTTTTTAAGCTAACCTTCCTTTAAAGAAATTAAGATGTCACTCAATTTTACCCTGCCCCCTCCACCGGTACCATATCATTAACAAAAGTAACCAACACATCTATCAATGGACAGCAATAGATTAATGAATCATGTTAAGAAGCCGTGGATACAAGGCTTTCTCCGGTATCACTACCATAACAGATATTCTTCTCAGA
>JABUQX010035880.1:0-5000 GCA_015478945.1 Trachelipus rathkii | reverse complement strand
TTCTGGCTTAAAATCTTTCTCCCTAACTACTACCATTACTGTGTTTTCTGCTACTAGCTCCCTTACGGAACAGATTTCATCTCCTATTTGAATATCTTAACTACTTCTCATGAGAGACTGTTACCTCTTCCCATCCAAATGCTGAGATTATCTATTTATGATTTCAACGTTCATCACACTGAGTGGTGGGCTCTCTCATACTGAATGCAAGAGGGTTAGAGGCCCAAAACAGTTCAGTTATTCTTAAAGATCTGAACAGTTAATTAAAACCTAACACCAACCAAGATCGTCCTAACCAATTCTTGAACACGCCTTGATTTATGTTTCACTTACTACTTCATCATAATAAATACACCAGTTTCCTCCTATCGTAACTCTACCAACACCTTGTAGCTCTTAATTTAAAACTTTTTCATCCAGCAGCTTCCACCATGCCCCAAAGCGTACTTCTGGCACTTTATCGGGCATTTGGGGGCGTTGCGTCGATTTCTTTTATGCAAACTATGCTTGGAGTGAATCTTGGCTTTGGACTGGAGGACGCTTCGGTCACCGCTGAAAAGGTAGGGCCGTAATCGTCGAGGGATGAGCGGTTTCATTCCATCTTCAACTAAATCTTTTTCTCACAAAATCCATGTTCGATGGGAATGTTCTCGCCCATTCAAGGAGAGAGACATTGGCGTATCGGGCATGTGGAAAAAACTCTCCGTTCTCCATCACTCTTACTCAATTTCCATTCTGCATCGGAATCGTATAGCAGGCTATTATTCGACAGCAGCGCGCTTTCACTAAAAAGAAAGTCGACAACCTACTTGGCACTCTCCTACTGATAAGATTTACTTGCCCTCTTGCCAAAAAATCTTCGAATAACTTTTGAAATCTGCCTTTCCTCCACTTATTCGCTTTGACGGTTCTGTAGCTAAACTCTCCCTACTGAAAAGGCTTAATCTCTTCGGCCCCTTTTTTCATCTAATTTCTACCCTGGACGATTCCGGCATCCATCCTCCTGCTTCTTCTCCTTTCTCCTGTCAGGTTTCCTATGCCTCTTTACCGTTTGATTACGCATTGATTCGGGTGTATGGATTCTCGAGGATATTCATGAGTGTCAGAAGCTAGTGGCCCCGGGATGGACATTCCTCCCGTGAATTCCTGAGGGTTCGTGCTTCCGAGCTGGCGCCCTGTTCTCGATCAACTCTACTCTCTGATGCCTTAATACTAGCTTCATTTCCTCAGTCTGAAGCCGCCATATAGTCCAACCAATCCGAAGAAAGGGCAGCCGCTCTATCCTTCTAACTATCTCCTATAGCTCACTTGTCAGCTCTATCTAGATCTTTGAAGACTCTTCTTACTCTTCATTCCTGGATTCATTCTGGAGTCTCATTCCCTTCTTTTCAGGATTCATCAGTATGCTTTTCGACGCTCAGGAGGTTCAAAACTGGTGACATTACTATCCTATTCTTACTGATTTATGGTCTCTGCCTAGGGACTATGGGGGTCTTGGGTATTCGCACTCGATATATCAAAAAGCTTTTTACCGAGTATTGCATACGTTGCTGATCTCTAAGCTCCCTTTTTCGGGGTTCTTCTTTCTTTTTGTACTCTTGTCACGTTTTCTCTCTGGTCGATCCATATCAGCACTCGTTGATGGAGGGACACCTCTTCCTCCTTTCCTGTAATTGTGTGTTCTCAAAAGGTTCTGTTGTATCTCCAACTTTATTCTTACTTTTCATCAACATCTCCTCAGCTGTACTTTAAACTCTGCTTCACTTATATGCCAATGATCAACTCTCCATTCTTTCCACTCATTTTCAAAATCTGCTCCCTCTTCTGCATCTAGAGTTTCCTCTCGTTTTCAGCTTTCTATTCTAATCTGACTGATATGGATAGGATTTTCCCGCCAGATAGATCCTATCTTGTGAAAATCAACTCCTTTAAAGTCATTAACTTTACATTACCTCCTTTTCAAACACACCTTCCTAATTTAACATATTTTATCAACGGCACAACGTGCTCACCCTGTGACAACATAAAACATCTCTTGGTCTGAAACATAAACGAAAAAATTATCTTGGAAACCTCATATCACAACGGCTTGCCAAGGTGGCCTCAAAGAAAACTGGGAGTTCTGTTCAGGTTGCAGGAATTTTTTCTTCTGCACAGCTAGTCCAGTTATATAAGGGCCTTATTCGCCCTTGTTTGGAAGTTACTGTTCTTCACGATCTGGGGCTCCGGCTCCACCTTCGAATTGATGAGTTGAGTCTAAGCTAAGAGACTAATCTAACTGTTCACCTACTTTCTAACTCCTTGCCCTCTAATCTCGTGCGACGTGACGTGTGGCGCACTAATCTCTTTTCTATAGGTACTACAACGTAGATGTCAGAGGAGTTGGCCACTGGCATTCCACCTCCATTGCGTCCCCCTCGTAATACAAGGGGCCATGCTCTCGCATGCAATTTTGCGTGAGCATTGAAAATCCCAGACTCGTCCGTTGTGGTGCCTACTTCTTCCAGCACTCTGTTCTGTGGAACTTCCTTGCATCCTTCTGTTTTTCCTACTGTATTTAATCTTCCTCCATCTTTAGAGTCCCACGTTGCACGCTCACTCTGAAAGATTGTCTTAGGCTGGGATTGGGTGTTTTTCTTGTTTTTCTTTCCAGCCCCTCCTTGAAAGGGCTCGGCCCGTGAGTGTTTAAATGTAAAAATATAAATATATAATATATATATATATATAATATAATTATATATATATATATATATTAATAATATACATTAATAATATATATATATATATATATATATATATATACTATATACTATATATATATATATATATAATATATATATATATATATATATATATATATATAGTATATATATATCATATATGTATATATAATATATAAATATATTATATAGAATATTATATATATACTAATATATATATATATATATATATATATATATATATATAATATATATTATATATAATATATATATATATATATATATATATATATATATATATATATATATATATATATTTATATATAGTATATATAATATAAGTATGAGATTAATATATATATATATATATATATATATTATATATATATATATATATATTATATATATATATATATATATATTATATATATATATATGATATATATATATATTATATAGTATATAGACCTGTGCTACCAGAGTGCAGGACGCTTGGACCCAACTCTTTTGCCCCACAAAGACCTCTTTCCCAAGCCTTCACCAATTGGAAAAAATAGGTTAGCATATAATAAGCTTGAAATTAATAACTTCTCAAAATAAGTTGTCAAAAACAAAAAGGCTTCTCAAATTAGGTTCAAAAACAAAAGCTTGCAGGGGAGAGTTTGCTTATCTTTTCGTCGTAATGAGATCTGCACCACTGAAAAGACGCACTCACTAAAGTACACTTGTTGGAAGGGCATGCTATGAATTCCCTGAGACTTCTGCCAAATGTGAAAACTTTTACAATATCATTCCATAAGACAGTGAGAATTATCGTGATGTCCAAACTTTTTCTCTTCTTATTATCTGTTGATCAATGATAGATGTGTTTTTTAGACACCTTGAACAAGATCTTCATCTGCTGCTAACAGCGAAAAAGAACGTTCATGGAATTCAGCAAGATCGCTAACAGATATCAATTGCGTGTCTGTTTGTGTGATCTTTAGCTTTTTATTGGCTGTGATATTTCTGGCCTTTAGCCGCATTTCATCACATAGGCATCTTAAATTAATTTAAACCCTCTGTAAAACACGTGTTCAAGAAATTAGGTTTTGTATCTAGGATAGAAAAGTTGATTGCGTACTATTGTACATGCGTCAACGTTTTGCAGAGTTTGAAATCTATTAGCTACTTATATTATATATAATATATATATATATATATATTATATATATATATATATTAATTATATATATATTATATATAATATATATATATATATATATATATATATATATATATTTATATATATATATTAATATATGAAGGTAATGCACACTTTCTCATAATTCATAGTCATGAATACTACCGCTATCCGCAAAAACATTAATGCGGATGCAGGATTGCGGATAGTGAAAAAATGATGCGGGAAATCCGACATATGCGATGAGTTAATCCGCTAACCTCTAATTCATAATATATTATAATATATATATATATATAATTTATATATTTATAATAGATTATATATATATTATGTATATAGATAATATATATATATAGTATATACTATATAATATATATATATATATATATATGATGTAGAAGATGTACAAAGAACCTTCTAACCAAATATTTTCCACCAACAAACCAATCCTTCTTTGCTCCGCCTACCGTAGCTGTCTTCTGGTTATTCTATTTTCTTCTATTTAGTAGCTTGTAGTCTTCGACCAGCTCAGTACTAAGGTAAATATGTGCATTTTCTTTGATTTTAATTTAGAGTATTATCTATATTATTATCATTGTGTGTTATTATTATTATTATTATTATTATTATTATTATTATTATTATTATTATTATTATTATTATTATTATTATTATTATTATTATTATTATTATTATTATTATTATTATTATTATTAATTATTATTATATTTATTTTATGTTAATATTATGTTTATATTATTATTATTTTTAATACGTATATTTATTATTATTGATAATTATTATTTTTAAATTGATTACTAGTTAATTAATACTATTATATTATTATTTTAATTATATTTGTTTTTTATTTGTTCTTTTATTTTTGATATTATTATTATTATTATTATATTATTTTATTATTTATTATTATTTTATATATTATTATATATTTATATTAGTTATTTATTATATATATTATTTTATTATATGTATTATTATTATCATATATTATTATTAATTATATAACTTTTATATTATATTCTATATTATATTATTATTATATATATGATTTATTATTGATACTATATTCCTCT
>JABUQX010035879.1:85000-92350 GCA_015478945.1 Trachelipus rathkii | reverse complement strand
CATTAGTTTCTTAGCTTTAGACTCAACTCTATCCAATATGAAGGGTGGAGCCGGAGCGCCCCCAGATGTGAGAACGTTACTCCAAGCAACGGGCGATATAAGGCCTTATATACACTGGGAGTAGCTGTGCAGAAGAAAAAAATTCCAGCAACTGAACAGAACTCCGCAGCTTCTTTGAAGACCCACGCTTAGCAGCCATTGTGGATCTAGGTTTCCGAAAGACAATTTTTTGTTTTGTTTGGACGCAAGAATGTTTTTGTTGTCAACAGGTGAGACTTTAGAACCGTCGAAAAAAATAGGAAAGTTAGGAGGTGTTTTTGAAGAGGGAGATTATGTAAAGACGTTGAGTTTTCACAAAGAGTTTTGCAATTTCAAGCAAAGTTGCGGTGGCCCACGCGGGAAAATCCATCCAGGTCGGCAAGAATATGAATGCGGAAGCTGAAGAGCAGAGAGGCAACTCTAGATGGCAAAGAGGGAGCAGATTGAAACGTAGTGGAAGAATGGGAGTTGAGTCATCGGCATAAGAGTGACAGAGTTAGAAGTACAGCTGAGGAGTCGTTGAATGAAAAGTAATGAATTAAGAGTTGGAGATAAAACGGATACGCTTGGGAACACCACAATTAACAGGAAAGGAGGTAAGAAGTCGCTGCATGCAACGAGTGGCTGATTGGAGCGACGCAGAAAGAAAACTTGACAAGAGTAAGCAAGGAGAAGGAAGGAGGAAGCCCAAAGGAAAGGAGCTTAGAAGAGTAGCGACGCATGCCTAAAAGCTCGATCAAAAGCCTTTGTATGGTCGAGCGACAACCACCGGCAAGACTCGCATAGTCCCGCTAAGGGTCAGAAGACCAATAAATTCAGTTAGATAGGATAGTATGTCACCGAGTTGACCTCGAGCGTCGAAAGCGATACTGATGATCTGAAGAAGGGAATGAGAGACTCCAGATGATCCAGGAAATGGAGAGTTTAAGAAGAGTTCAAAAGATTTTAGATTAGTAATACAAGTGAGAGGCTATAAGGACGGTTGGTTAGAAGCTCTGAGCGCTACAGCTTTTTTCGGATTGGCTGGATCATATCGCGCTATATATATATATATATATATATATATATATATATATATATACTATATATATATTATATATATATATATTTATATATAATATATATATATATATATATAGTATATATATATATATCAAATTATATCGGATTATAATATATCGATATATCGAAATATGCGATATTTTTTTCTGGGCGTATATATCGAAGGCGAATATGATATTTTTTTAAACTATCGATATATGATTTATCGTATTTGTTAGATATGCGGCTATCCTCACTTCTACTTTAGACATCCCAGCATACTTCTTTGCAGCTACTAGCAATTGCTTCCTTCATTTGCCCCCAGATTTGTTCAGTAATCAACGATTGTCACATTCAGCGATTAGCTAGGGCGAGCGCTCTTACATCACTTATCGCCTAATTGTTGTTCACTTAACTTCTGCACTGCTATATTTTACCTTACTACCTTCGTATCACCTTCCTCTCCATCCAAGCCGCCCACTAACTTAATTTTACTATAGAACAACATAATGATCCGATAACCCATTCCTAAACCCTCTCACTGATTTAAACATCCCGAACACATACTTCAACATGCTCTTCACGCAAGCACAAAATCATTTTATCTATAGCTTTCACTTCGAATAGCTCATTCTGTACCTACACGCAACTCTAGTAACTTATAGGAAACTCCTTGTGTTTAAGTAATGTATTACTTACACACATACCGTCTCTCTCACAGTATAATATCACCTTCTACGCATTCCTCATTTTTCTCACGCCACACCAAAACCACCTGTTTACCATGCCGCTTTTTTGATGCACTATACCAACCATATCAGGTCGCCCCAACACTTATGCATCTGAAAGCTCCTACTGCACCCTATCCAGAACATCATTCAGATTATGCCCGAAAAAATCGTACTCTCTTCAACGTTTCCCTCAGATGGACATACCGTCACAACGGCAAAAGCAATACCCTTGACCTTTTCAAACTTAAATTTAACCATTAGAATTCTGGCTCACACACACAAAGTCTACCATAGCTTTGTACCTCAGGTCACTCATCATCAAATTGCAACTCGCTTCTCTCCTCTCTCATTCCTGTTCCGCACATCGCTGCAGCAGCACGTACACATTTCACCAACCATAACACCACTGCATTTTCACCGTTTCCTTTCATCTTTGTTTCAGTCAAGGCGAGCAATCAAATTTGGGCCTTTTTTAATATACATCCATACACCTCTCTCTTTTCTCCCTCAGTAAGTAAACAAGGGCATATCGCAGAACCAAATATCGGTAAAATATCGATATTTTTGGGTATCGATACTGTATCGATTATCTCCATACTGTTTCCTGAGTTGGATTTTTGGCACCCCTTCGAAGAAGGTGTGTGCGCAACCGTCGTACGTATAGTTTTAGTTTAGCCCCCTTTGGGGTTTGACCGCCCTTCATGGTATTTTGGCATCAGATATTTCGGGTTATCGATAAAGTTATTTTGTTGCGATTATTTTGACCTTTCATAAAGGTAAGTGGGGGATTAAATGAGGGGCTGCAATATACGTAACCTGTCCGCTGTAACCTGCCGTAGGTAAACTGTCGCTAATTGAGGCATAGTAGGTACCTGTTCCTAACTTGAGCTCATGTATGTATCTGTCCTAAACTTGAGTTCATTTTATTTTCCATCCACGCTCACCACCTAACAGCCTAGCACACACCCACAGCTATGAAGCACTTCACACACATACAGCCCACCCATAACACTTCACACTCACCCCATAAGACACTTACACTCAGCCATAGACACTTACACTGCGATCATAGACACTTGCACTCAGCACACACATACACACACACACCCTTGCATCTTTTGATCGATTATTTCCTTCGATATTTTCTAAATGCGCCAGCTTGATGCCGTGCACGTATTATTGATGACTCAACTTTGATGACTCCACTTTGATGACTCAACTTTGATGACTCAGCTTTGATGGCGCAACTTTGATGGGCTGGCAACTTTGTTGATGGCTCAGCTTTGATGGTGTCTTTGTTGATGGCTCAGAATTATTGATGGTTCAACTTTTGATGGTTCGCCAATCAAAGCCGTAAGGAGTGTCTATGAGTGTCCTATGAGTGTTAGTGCCAGGTCAGTGCCAAGTGAGTGCCACATAGTGCTCTACTGCAAGTGCGCACTTTTTCAAGGCGGCTTTTTCTAGCCTCCCCTTGATCATATAATAGCCTAATTATTGGTGTCTACCCTAGGTTATAAGGTATGAGGAATCGATTGGTGTATATTATAAGTTGCTAGGATGCTTCCTACTAGGAGTTAGCATTTTTCTTGCACTTCTAGCCTGACAGAATATATATCTAAAGAGTTACACATTTGAGCAGTGAACGCAAACGTTTCTCCGAGTCCCCGCATCGCAGGTGAGCCCGCCGCGTGCACGACCAGCAGGCGCAAATATTTACCGGTAACCGCCGCGTGCGCCCGCAGGCGCAATATTACCGCGCGAACGAAAAATATTTCATAGTTGTGATATCAATGTAAACTATTCAAATAATTTCTTTTCAAATATACTATGAGCAGCGATATATATATATATATTATTATATATATATATATATATAATATATATATATAATATATATATATATATATATATATATAATATATATATATATATATATATATATAATAATATATATATATATATATATATATATATATAATATATATATATATATATATATATATTATATATATATATATATATTATATATATATATATATATATTATATAATATATATATGATAATACATAATTACGAGTTAATCCAACTAGGTTTATTATAAGGTGTTTTTCTTATTCTTTCTCTGGTAACACGTTTAAATTTATCTGAAGCGTAAGAAGTGCCTGAGGGACTTGAATTAGGTCTTGGCGTCTTGGGGATATTATCCAAGTCTGCTAGTCGTCGTATTTAAGATTAAAGTTCTGGGAAATTAATAGTCTGAAAGTTCCTTGTTTGATCTCATTCAGCGCTTTAACAGGACGGCGCTTCTTCGCATCACGTGAGAGATCAGCTATCATCCAGCAATATTTAGAACGCTCTTAACTATTTCATCATCATTACGATCTGCCCTGATTCTTGCAAGATAATTGTATCTTTTAAAAATATTATTATAAAGCTATTCCTGAATTTACGCACTCATAATAGGTAAGCTCTCTAGGATATTTTTAAATGCTATCTTCATTTTTCGTTGCAAGTTTTACTTCAATAGGTAATCTAACATCATCGGATATGGATTTACGTATTGATGCATGTTAGATGCAAGTCTTTAAGAATCTATGGGCAATTTTTGTATGGCATCTTGGTATAAGATGCGTTTCTCATAGGATGTTAATATCTGAATTTAATATCCTGTGCACTTCTTTCTCGTAATTCGGTTATCTGTTCAACTTTAGGATCATATAAGCTTTATGAGGTTAGAGGTCTCTGAAAAGATAATGATTCGTTCACAATATAGGGATTCTGGTGGTGCAACTGTTGTTGATGTGAAAGAGATTGTAAGAATGTCGATGCATTGGTGTGGTAATATGCTGCGTATATTGGGGTTTGTGATGAATGAAACTGGCTTGTGGATTTTGCAACAGTGTGCGGCTTAATAACTGGGTCATATAGAGGTATGTGATGATGAATCTGGAAGAATTGAATTCTGTACAGATGAAGTTTTATTATATGCTTCATTTCTCATAAAAACTCATGATATGGACTTACAGCAACGCTTTCTCATCATGGGGACATCCACTAGTTATGGCAGCGGAGCTAAATTACGGAGAAGAGTATGGAAGGAATACACCGCCTCCTCTCTGTATTTATTTTCTTTTATTTTTTCAGATTTTTTATGTAAGGTGTTAAGGGAGAGTTTTTAATGATGTTTCATAAACGACGAGCTTACCTTCTGAGATTGTTTAAAGGAACATTTCCTTTTATAAGATTTTAACAGACTTCACATACACATTGAATGAATTTCTCATCCTCGCTAATCAGTTTACGTTTTTCAGAAGTTTAAAATTTTTCCAATTTTTTTTATAAGAGGTAAATACTATTGCAACTAGAACACTCATTATTCAGGTATGTATACATGTTTCTATCTCATAGGGAAGAATGTTGGTACGGAACAACACTCTGTACGTGTTTTTTTGGGTGAAGTTCACACATCAAATAACCGTGAGGGATCGAAGTAACGCACTTATATACTTTTAAGAAGCTCTTCCTTTGAAGGGGAAACATTTGATTTGCCAATACATTAATTTGACTCATGTCTCTTCTCTGTCCAAACAACAGTAAATACTGGGTGTTTAAAGAAACACTTCGCATATGCTTGCTTTGATGAAAAATATTCTGTGTTACGAAAAACACCGAGATATTTAGATGGTGAGAATAAACGGTGAACGCTTCTGCTATTTCCAAATTCAATTTGTGCCTTAAATCATCTAATACAATAATTTTATGACCATGTATATTGTCCAATGATCTAATATCGTATATGCCTTCATGAAATTGAATAACATCTTTATATTCCTTAAACTTTTCCCTGATAAACATTATAGCACCATATTATTTTTACAGGGATATGCTCAAAAATCGCCAATTCCTTTTAAATATTTAATAATAGAAAGGTTTTACAACAGCCTGTCGGCCCAGCTACAAGACATGTAGCCGGACTTCGAAACGTAAATTTCTCCACATCCATACTCGTCAAGCGATTAATGAATAATGAGAATAATTAAAGGCAGTAAAAAAAACTTACTAATCCCATTGTTGCTATGCAATTGAGCTATTGATTAAAGATTGTCTCCATTAAGGTCTTTAACCAAAATATTGTTATAGCAAATTGCGTACAATTTTATAAAAATAAAAGATTATATAGCAGACACTGTGTTTTTCTTTTTTACATTACAATTTTTAAAATTTATGAAATAAAAAATGTATTAAAACAAAAATATAAAAGAAAACATAATTTAATGGACTAACTGATGTAAGGCAGTAAAGCAGTAAAACAAAGACGCTACTAATCCTTTGTTGCTAAGGCAACAGCGCCATTGATTTAATGTTTACTGCTTTAAGGGTCTGTAAGTATATGTTTTTAATAAATTTGTTATATTGTAGTAAAATAAATGATTATATATCGACACTCTGTTTTTCTTCTTACATTACAATTTTTTAAAAATTTTTATAAATAAAAAAGTATTAAAACAAATATAAAAAGAAACATAATGTTTATAAATATATGATGTAAAGCAGTAAAACAAAGGCTTACTAATCCCTCTGCTGCTAGCAATTGAGCTATTGATTTACTGTTTTACTGCCTTTAAGGTCTGTAAAGTATATGTTTTAATAAAAAAATGTTTAAGTTTGAGTAAAATGGATGACTCATAGTATATTGTAAAGAAAATATTTTGAATAGTTTACATTGATATCACAAGTATATATCATATTTTTCGTTCGAGCGGTAATATTGCGCATGCGGGCGCACGCGGCGTTCACGCGGTAGTTAATATTGCGCCTACGGGCGCACGCGGCGGTTTCACGGCGGGGCTCACCTGCGGATGCGGACTCGGAAACGTTTGCGTTCACCTGCACAAATGTGTAACTCTTAGATATCAATACTCTGTGCCAGCTGAAGTGCTAGAAAAAGGATAACTCATAGTAGGGGAGGCATCCTAGCAACTTATAATATACACAATCGATTCCTGCATTACCGCTTATAAACCTAGGGGTAGACACGGCAATATTAGGGGCTATTCTAATGATCCAAGGGAAGGCTAGAAAAGGCTTTGAAAAGTGCACTCAGTTGGCACTTGTGGGCACTCACTTGCTACTGAATGTGGCCTCGCACGTTGGCTACATCGTCTGACACACTAGGGAATCTCTAGGACACTCATAGACACTCCTTACACGGTGATTGGAACCATCAAAAGTTGAACCGTGCAAGTTGACCGTCAAGCTGAACATCATTTTTCTGGCCATCAACAAGACAACATGCAAAGCTGAGGCATGCAACAAAATGGTGCCACAAAGTTGAAGGCCATCAAAGTTGAGCCTATCAAGTTGAGCCATCAAGTGAGTCATCAAAGTTGAGCATCCAAAGTTGAGCGCATGCAAAGTTGAGAGCCATCAAAGTTGAGCTTAACAAGGCTGAGGCATAAACTGAGGGCATCAATAGCGGGCATTAAAAAATATCGAAGGAAATAATCGATCAAAAGATGACAAGGGTGTGTGTGTGCG
>JABUQX010035879.1:67500-80000 GCA_015478945.1 Trachelipus rathkii | reverse complement strand
ACCTCAAAATATCCTCAACAACACTAAATATTCGCTCTACAGCAGCAGAACTAGGGAGGAATGTGTTGTACTTTATTAACAAGGTGACCCAAGCCTGCATGTTGAAAGGGAGAGGTGTCTTGGTGTGTGCTCGCTTGCAGCAGTCTAGGTTTTTTAAAGGACTTGACCTAATTCATCCTTCCTCCCTTCAGAATTATTTTGACTATCTATAAGAAGGTATATTTCGTCTGAGACTTCAGTAGATTCCATGAACTCCGAGGAGTTATGCTGTTCCTATTCTACTTTAGACCCGATGCTTTGTATCAGATCGGTGAAGATTTTCTCCTTGACACCTGCCGAAATGTAGGGAGCAATGCTCTCTAAGACGTTAATGGTGTGATGGGGTGGGTGGCAGTGGCCATAAAGACACTCATGTCACTGTAAAAATAAGCTAACCGCTTGTCATAAGCTTTCAGTAAGGCCTGAACAAGTGACATGACATGCTGGAGAGCACCATCTTCCCTCAGCTTCTCCAGGTGATACTTCATAAGGTGGAGTTGAAGTAGAAGGATTCCCCATGTAGGCCATGTCTTCTCCCTGGAGCTTGTCCAGACAGGTTGCCACAGGGTCCATCACTGCCTTGTATTCTGATAAGATCTGAAAATAAAAAAAGTTTAAGCATTGGACTAATCCACGCTTTTTATTTTATTCTTTTTAGACCTTATCTAACGAACTTCAACAAAACAAGTGCATTAAACTCATAAAAAAAACTGTTTTAATTGCATGTATATTATAATCTACATCAGTTACATTAGCTACAACTAAGCATCTGGCTATAACCGTATCAAATTCACACAACGGTTAGCGACATTTACCTACATATATATTGATTTAACAATAGCATATATAATTATATATATTTTACTTGTATGTTCATTTCACTGAGGGAGTGATTTGCCTTTCCCTAGTTAATAATGATGTTAAACTCCACATGGCCGGGCTAGCTGAGAATATCTACCAACAAGGACACAGTCATAGAATGAGTTCCATCTGTTCAAAATGCTACATTTCAATGTTTTAAGTTAACATTTATTATTTGCTGTTATAATTCAAAATCGCTAAAAATTAATATTTAAATTATAATACTTTGCTAAGTCTTACCTGGCAACTATAGGTGTCTTCAGCTTTCTCTTTGCCGACTCCGATTTGATTGGCAGCAACAGAACTTCTATTTTGAAGGTGCCAAAGATTCTGGACATTTGCCAGTCTTCTTCCAAGGGGACTTGTCCCCTTGCTCCTGCCATGTACGGTAGCTATGTCCACTTTTGTAAGAATGTTAAGGGTATGAGTACTGAAAAAACAAGAATTCAGTTTCTGAAGTTGGTGTTACATAAATTTGCAAAGTTTATCTATACTAATTTGATGAAAAACTATTTTCAAAAGTATGGTACCTACCAACAGTGGTGGCAGTTCAATGATTCCTTCAGTTTCAGCTTCACTAGCCTGCTGTGGATTTCTGTTGGTATACCAATTTACCACCAATTCAGGGTTTTCATCAGACTGAACATCCACCTACTCTGGTCCATAATGGTGGAATGCCGCACAGTTGTTGCCTCCGTTTTCGGTTGTAGTTGCTGCGTCTTTCCCAATTAAACCGAATTCATTATGTATGTCACTCATTGTCTCAGTCAGGAGTTGGGTTGTCTGACTCTCCTAAAAATTAATTAATTAAATTCACTACCGATATATATATATATATATATATATATATATATATATATATATATATATATATATATATATATATATATATATATATATATATATATATATATATATATATATATATATATATATATATATATATATATATATTGAATCAGTATACAGTACCCACCACGGCTCACAAGGAAACGGCCACACTGGGCTGAAAAATCAGCACCATGGGAGGGTCCTGTCATATATATATTTCAAATGTCAAAGGAAGATTTGAATGGTGAAATGAATATTCAGTCAGTCAAAATAAATAAAAACTAAATAAAATTTATCCTTGCATTATTAATAGTCCTAATATTACATAACAAAGTCAAATGTTATAAAGAATATTCACTTCTTGAAGATACAAGAAAATAAAGTTACTGCTGAAGTTGGAAGATTCAGATAAAATATGAGATAATCTTTTAGAAGATGTTATGGACTGTAAAGTAGGAAAATGATGACAGCAAATAGGGTCCAGATGGGAACAATCAATGAAGATATGGCGAACAGATTGCAGGGTATGGCGACGGCAAAATTTGCAAATGGGAGGAGGGTCCCGTGACATATAGTGACTGTGAGTGATATTGGTGTGGCCAATACGGAGGCGTGCAAGTATCACCTCGTGTAAGCGCTTTCGTCTGTGGGAGGAAGACCACTCACCAACGTTCGGCTTTATGTTTCTGAGTTTCCCTCCCCGCTGATCACTCGTCCAGCACTCTTGCCAACAAGATCAAAAGCCCTGTCGGAGAGCAGGATAGTAATCAGTTGATGGGAGGCGGCCTTGTCGAATGGCATCCGGAAGGTACCTGGAACAACTCCGAAAAGAGGCGGCGGCCATTTTGGCCTCTCTGTCAGCGATTTCATTGCCAGTTACCCCTACATGAGAGGGGGTCCAACATAAAATAATTTGTTTCGCGGTCATGCACCCCGGGCAACGAGGACACCAGGAGGTGTCCTTAGAATAAGGGGTTTTAAGCGCTTGTAGCACGCTGAGCGAATCTGAATAAATGACATAAGAGTGATCTTGGTTAAGGATTAGAATTCGAGAAAGGGCAATCATTATAGCCGTTACTTCTGCTGTAAAAATTGAAGCATAAGATGGGAGGGTATGGGAGATGTTGCTGTCAGAAAAGACTGCAGATGCGCCCACACTGTCCCCTGTTTTAGAGTCGTCTGTAAACACGAGTAAATTCATCGTGAACTGCGTAATGAGACCGGAATGATGCTTTTAACAAGGCAGCAGGATGGCTAGATTTGGAAAGAGAGGTCAGAGCCAAGCAAATGGTGGGAGTGGGGAATAGCCAAGGTTTGTACCCTTTGTCGTAAGAGAAAGGCAGCGCCTTTTGAAAAGGGATGTTAAGGAAATTAAGGATGTTATGAACCGTGTTTGCAAATGGCCAGTAATTAGGATTCTGAGGTACCTCCTGCAGAATCGGTGTCGGAGCAGACGGTATTGGGGTTTCAAAACGAAGATAACTTGAACACATGATGTATTCTCTTCAACCTGCCAATTTCAATAGAATGATTTTTTTACCTTTAGCTCTCGACAGCCTAATGTAGCTTTCTTTCGATGAAGGTTGTCGTCAATATAATGGACAGTCATTCTTAAAAAAAAAGCCTTATTATAAGCTGTCCAGGAGTCCGCAGTTGTTGATATGATTTTTTTTAACTGTAGAGGGTATTAATAAGGTCCTCCTTAGTCTTATTGGAAACCTTATTATTCAATTTTCTGCTCAAGGTTCTCCTAGGGGGGGGGGAGTTGAAAGTCTGAAATTCCTCCAATGAACTCCCTATTTTTTTTTCTTTACAGTTCACCACCATCCTTTTCAAGGAGGGGGCAGAAAATAAAATATAGGAAAACCCACCCAAGCCCAAGCTTATCGCAACTCTCTCAGGTGAGCGCAGACTTGGGCTTTGAAGAGGGGAAGATTAAATACAGTTGGAAAAGCAGAAGGCAAGGAGTTCCACAGAACAGAAGTAGTTGGAAAAGAAGAGGCACCATAACGAACAAGTCTGGGATTTTCAATACTCAAGCAATATTCATGCGAGAGCAAGGCACCCCTTGTGATACTGAGTTATCGGTCATGCTTAGAGGCAGCATCACATATCTACATAAAACCTAGTGTGTTAAGAGTAAATAAGAAAGTAAAGAATATGACAATAAATTTACATATGCAAACAAATTTTAAAATTTTAAATTCTTGTGCTACAGACTGTTTGTTCAAATAGAGGAAAAAAACAATTAAAAATGTAATATAACTTACCTCATATATGCTGAAGTTGGAGAGTTTCCACTGAAGTGTGGGAATGCTGATGTGTGAGTGTTCTGTTGAAGGCTAATTCCCCACAAATTGTGGGTAGGCTGGATGTCATCAATAATACTCTCAAACTTCTAGATTATAATTTTATTAGTACGCAAAACTTCATGTACATGTTGATATTACAGCTAGTGGTAACAGTTGTTAGAGAACAAATTGTTGTTACTCTACAGGCAGAGGTGTCTGATAAGACGTACTGAGATTGTAGGGAGCTCTGACAATGAACTCAAACAGGAGCTGTGAAAGGGACTCAAACTGAGAGTTCAGACAGAGACTCAGATTGGGTGGCGTGACAGGGAATCTAAATTCTGCAAAAACAAAAAAAGTTTATGAGCATTTGGGTTATGAAAAATAATTAGCCTCATGAGTTTTATATCTGAGAATATTGCAACATTCACAGATATAGCTCATGAGACGACATATGTATTCTGGAAAAATTTGACCATGTGGTCGGGGCGACAGGACAAAATTTTCCGGTGGAAAATCATTTGTTAGACACATGATTTTCTCCGGAATAAAAAATGAATATTGGAGTTGGTGTGAGATAAGAAATTAGTCATCATTTGCTAGACACAAATGATTTTCCCCGGAATAAAAAATGAATATTGGAGTTGGTGTGAGATAAGAAATTAGTCGACAATGCGATATATACCATTGAGCGTACTATAACATTCTCACGCATATTTCATGAGACGACATAGAGAAAACTTTGCACATGCGTCTGGGGCGCGAGACAGATTTTTGAAAAAAAAAAAAAAAAAAAAACACTTGCTATTTAGAGTTTCTCTAACGAATCCAAGAAAACTTAACTTAACCTAACCTATCCTAACCCCTGCGACAGGCTGTACAGAAATTTTTTTTGATGTTATGTCAATCCTTTTACCTGTCGACCATTTGAACTAGTCCCCGTAAATTTATCAAAAGAAAAATTGGCCGGCGTTAATTTAGCAGCCAAAGCAAAAGTACTTTGAAATTGGCTTATTGAAAATAAGCAATTTCAAAGCTGATATTATATAATAAAATGTAAAATTGGCCATAAAGGCATGATGCCTTGGCATTATTGCTGTTGAAAATAGCCTACCTTAATATACCTAGCTCTAAAATATTGTAAGAAAAAATACTATATAAATGGGACACTTTACATATCGTGCAGAGGAGCCTATTTCGGAAATGATATAAAATTTATGAACATATATATATATATATATATATATATATATATATATATATATATATATATATATATATATATATATATATATATATATATATATATATATATATATATATATATATATATATATATATATATATATATATATATATATATATATATATACAGAGATGGGCATCGTTACATGAAATTGGTTAGCGTTACCGTTACTCGTTACTTGAGAGAAAAGGGGTAGCGTTATCGTTACATCGTTACATTTTAAAATTCTTTGAAGCGTTACTGTTACTCGTTACATGTAACGCGTTACTTTCGGTCAGTTTCGGGCTTAATTAATAGTTTACAGTTTTGGTACATGATCATATACATATTTACTGCTGAAGATTAAATCATTGGATTAACTAACAGTTTTTAAACTTTTATTCAAAAATTGCAATTTACATTACTATCATTATAATAGAAATATACAATTTTAAAAATTTTTATTTATTTTAAGTTTCATTATGTAAACTTAGGGCAATAAATGATATACATTTATGGAATTTAGTGATACAATATTATCCATATTTAAAATTTTTTATAATTATTTTATTAATGAACATAGAAGATTATCTCAATTGTGCGTCACTTTGAACCCTAGCTAGCCGATCTTCTTTCAACGTTGTTTGATATTATTGGTATGCAAAGTATTAAGAGTAGATATTAATATTAATAATGATAATGGTAATAATAATAAAAATTGGCAGTAATAATGTATTGTAAAGTTAGGTAATAATAATAATAATAATAATAATAATAATAATAATAATAATAATAATAATAATAATAATAATAATAATAATAATAATCATAATGATCTATTTAAACATAGTTAATCACTTAATAATAAATGATAATAATTTTCAGTAACCATATAGAGCATAAATAAAATTAAAAAAGAAAGACATAAGGATTTTATTTATAGTAACTTAAATAATAACATTACAAATATGAAGAATTACCTTTAAGAATGACTAGCGTTTCAAACATATTATCAGATAGCTTGGATCTCTTTGGAGAGTGAATGTGACCCGCAAAGCTGAATAACCTTTCTACAGGGGCCGATGAAGGTAGTGGAGTATTGTAGTGCAAAAAGACTTTTTTAACACAGGATACCTATTAAGTGACTCTTGGGATCTGTCGTTATCCGTAAGGTATTTAAGCACTTCTATTTCTAGTTCATCTTTATTTAATGACGCGGGTGATGTAGATGACAAACTCTCGTATTCAAAAAAAAGTCATCTGGACTGTTACCTCCAGCCAAATCCATTACTTCGTTAGGCTCTTGAGATGTATTTGCTTGAACCTCATTTCTGACAGCCACGATTAGCATTTCCTGATACTTTTCCTATTTTCCTCGGTATTATATTCGGGGTTTATGGCGAGCCATTTGATTTTGTGGTTAGGATTAGAAATAGATACCAGAACTGCGGTGTTGGCCGAGCTATGCAAACTAAGAAACTCCCGAAATCTATTCTCGAAACCTGAAGCTAATGTTGTAAGAAGAGGATGAACATGTCTAAGTAGAGACGTATTTAAGCGTTTAAATTTTTTTCAATCACTAGCAATGTTGGAAGCAAAGTTCCATAAAAACAGCTTTTATCACCCTGTAGCCTATCTAATGCAACAGCAATTGGTTGAAATACTAAAATATACTCTTCAAGAAATTCAATTTCAATGTCTTTGAAGCACGGGAGCTGCAATGCAGTCATCAAATCATTAAGAACATTTTTATGCTGTATTAGAAGAACGCTGAACAGCGTTTTCGGTCAATAAATAGAAATTTTTCCATATATATATATATATATATATATATATATATATATATATATATATATATATATATATATATGTTATATATATATATATATATATATATATATATATATATATATATATATATATATATATATATATATATAATTTAAATTAAAGAGCTCTATTTCAACACTCAAGCTCTGTAAATGTTAAAATATTATTTGAAAACCACTTCAAAATAAATAAAGGAAAATCTTAAGAAAAATAACTAAACGAGAACAAGTTTACGTTTCGAGACTTATATCCTTGGTCTCCTCTTCAGAACTAAATTTTTTTTACAAATTATTAAAACACAATAAAATATAAAAAATATTGAAAATAAAAAATATAAATTCAAGCAAAAAGACAGAGTGGCGTCACATTCTTAATCCTTTTTATGTTATCAAAAAATTAATTATTTCAAAAGCAAGTCCTTAATATGATCTGATATAAATCTTTTGGTGATTGGATCAAAATTGAAAAATCCTTCTGATATGTTAAAATTGCTTTTAGTAGAAATGAAAAAGGACTCAATCAATTGATTTAAGTTTTTATCTTTGGAACGAAAAAAAAAATCTGCACCATTCCAATTAATAACATGATCTTCTTGTGATAAATGTCTAAATACAGCACTACTTGCATTGCCTCTCCTGACTTCACCCATATGTTGGTCTATTCTTGTTTTTAAGGTCTTTAAAGTTTCCCCAAAATAAAAATCATTGCACATATAACAAGGAATGTTGTAAACACCTCCCATGGCTTCTCGTTTTGTGGTATTATTAGAAATTAAGATTCTTGAAAGTGTATCAGGAAAACTGAAAATTAAATTAATATTAAATAAATGTTTAAACATAAATTTAAGTTCAAGAAGTTGGGGAGAAAAAGGAATAACTTTAACATTTTCCATGTCAAAAGGAGAACAATTTCTTAGTCCTAGAAAATTAGAATAGGCATGTTTATATTTACGTTTAATTAAAAATAGGGGATATGCCAATTTCTGAAAAGTTTGAAAAATAAATTCTGTTTCTTGTTGGAGAAATTGTGGATCACAATAATGGAAAGCTCGTAGAAACATATTATAGATAATATTATTTTTAATATTATTTTTCTCAATTGATTGAGTCCTTTTTCATTTCTACTAAAAGTAATTTTAACATATCAGAAGGATTTTTCAATTTTGATCCAATCACCAAAAGATTTATATCAGATCATATTAAAGACTTGCTTTTGAAATAATTAATTTTTTGATAACATAAAAAGGAATAAGAATGTGACGCCACTCTGTGTTTTTGCTTTAATTTATATTTTTTATTTTTTATTTTCAATATTTTTTATTTTATTGTTTTAATAATTTGTTAAAAATTTTAGTTCTGAAGAGGAGACCAAGGATATAAGTCTCGAAACGTAAACTTTTTCTCGTTTAGTTATTTTTCTTAAGATTTTCTTTATTTATTTTGAAGTGGTTTTCAAATAATATTTTAATATATATATATATATATATATATATATATATATATATATATATATATATATATATATATATATATATATATATATATATATATATATATATATATATATATATATATATATATATATATATATATATATAAATAATAATTTATAATTAAAATATATAAAGAGGGAATGTTACAAAGACATTTTTACGATGAATTTTACTCTACCAATGAGCCTCTAGTATATGATCGGTTAATCTAGGTTACTTTTATATATATATATATATATATATTTATATATATGTATATAAAAATATATTTTTATATATATATATATATATATATATATATATATATATATATATATTAACTAAAGAATACCACAGAGATGGCAGGAGAGTCGGTGTCTCTCGGCCTTCCGGGGAACGACAGGGTAGGACTATTTCCTCCCTCTGGGGAGTCTCCGGAACCCTTGCTCTTGGTATTTGGGTGTCGCGGGGATTCCTCCGCTCCCCTACGGGGTATGGAAACGTCCCTCTGTTCCCCGTCGGCTCGAGCCCCTACTTTGCCGTGTAATACCTTTAATAATAATATATATATATATATATATATATATATATATATATATATATATATATATATATATATATATATATATATATATATATATATATGTAGACATATATTTTTTCTCCCTATATATTGGCGAAATAAAAATCATGAACTCTTATATGTTTGCCAGACGAAGTTTTTAAGGGTTTAGTAGTAGAAAAACTGAAAAAATACATCAATCGATAGATAATGAAGTAGTAATTACTAATTAGTAACGTATTATATTATTTTTTCTAAAGTTTTAAAGTGTTTTCGTTTTTATATTGGCTTAAAGTCAACTAGCTTTGTGCTTTTATACAGCTGATCTTCTGACATTATTCTCCGCTAGAACTTTCAGTATGTCGATAGCATTTGGCGACTGCCAAAGCTGTTAAATCAATCTCGGAAGGCGTACCCGTTGATATTCAGCTGCAGACAACACATTAAAAACAATTGCAGAAAATAAAAGAAATATTACAGCAATTTTGAAAACCATATATATATATATATATATATATATATATATATATATATATATATATATATATATATATATATATATATATATATATATATATATATATATCACTCAACCTTTGCCCCCCTAAACGAAATCCTGCCTACGCCCATGTATATATATATATATATATATATATATATATATATATATATATATATATATATATATATATATATATATATATATATATATATATATATATATATATATATATATATATATATATATATATATATATATATATATATATAAAAAAACGTAAATAAAAAAAATACATAAAATAGAAAATAATATTTTTTCTTCCATAGAGATACACTGTACTATTTTTTTGGGGTAACGAGTACCGTGAAAATTGGCAATAAATATAAAAAAAAAAAAAAAAATTACCTTTACTTGTTGTCGATGTTTCAATATGGCGTCGGGAAACTGTTTTCCTTCATATTCTTTACAATTTAAAATTAACAACTAATAACAACTTCTTAACTTAAACAATTTAAAATTAACAACTTATAATTGAAAACTTTTTCTTACACTTATTTTTATATATTTTTTTTTTTAGTATTGACCATTTTTTATGTAAATACGCTAATAATAGACTTAAAGCCAACAACACCCTTCTAATAGAAGTTCTAAATTAGGACTGAAACAATTTATAACTCCGCATTGGTTTTTTAGTCGGTAAAAATTCTTACGCCGAGTAAAGAAGATCTACAAATAGCTTACTATTTTTTTTCTTACTATTTTATAGCTTACTATTTTCCCTATGATTTTTATATTAATTTTTATATGTACTTTCTTGTATAATAAGTTAAAATTAAAAATTTACTTTAGATCAAAAGGTCAATAGCTAGACTTTGTCCTATATATATATATATATATATATATATATATATATATATATATATATATATATATATATATATATATATATATATATATATATATATATATATATATATATATATATATATATATATATATATATATATATATATATTTAAAAATCTGGAAAAACTAAAATTCGTTTCCATAAAAAAAAAATGTCAACACAGTGGAGTTCCGTGTGTAGGATGTAACGAGTAACGAGTAACGGAAAAACACCGTTACAATTTTTAAAAAGGGTAGCGTTACCGTTACATCGTTACATTTTAAAATCGTCTGAAGCGTTACCGTTACTCGTTACAATTGTAACGCCCGTTACGTAACGCTGTTACATGTAACGCGTTACTGCCCACCTCATTTATATATATTAATATTTATATATATATATATATATATATATATATATATATATATATATATATATATATATATATATATATATATATATATATATATATATATATATATATATATATATATATATATATATATATATATATATATATATATATATATATATATATATATATATATATATATATATATATATATATATATATATATATATATATATATATATATATATATATATGGACAAAGTTAATTAACGCCCACACGGAACGGGAGCTCGGATCAAAAAAAAATTTTCACAGGTAGCATCTATGATACATAAATAGATGTTCTAGGGTCGAAATGAAATTTTTTTTTTTTTTTTTTTTTTTTTTTTTTTACCTGTTCTTGGGGCGAAATTATATATATATATTATTTGTAAAGGTATTACACGGTAATGTAGGGGCTCGAGCCGACGGGGAACACAGGGGGGACATTTTCCATCCCCGTAGGGGAGGGGGCGGAGGAACCCCAGCGACACCCAAATACCAAAGAGAGTTGGGTTCCGACCCTCCCCAGAGGGGGGGAAATAGTCCTACCCCGTAGTTCCCCGGAAGGCCGAGAGACCCCGACTCCTGCCATCGGTGTGGTATACCCTTGGGGTATTCTTTAATTACATTTTCCTTACTAAAATTTTACCAGGATTCCAAAAATGTATTCCTTTTCGCTGTAGTTATTTTATTTTTTTTTTGAGTTTTGTTTTTTTTTTTTTTTTTTTTTTTTTTTTTCATTTCGACCCTAAAACGTCTATTTATGTATCATAGAGCCTACCTGTGAAAAATTTTTTGATCCGAGTTCCTGTTAGTGCTGCCGAAAAGTAAAACTTTACCTATATATATATATATATATATATATATATATATATATATATATATATATATTTATTATATATATATATATATATATATATATATATATATATATATATATATATATATATATATATATATATATATATATATATATATATATATATATATATATGTTCATCGCATACCTTCAAATGCTACCAAAAAGGATGTCTTCAAAAGATTAGTTGGAACGTCCTTGGACACGTCTGCTGAATTGGCTTCCAATCGAAAATGGTATGCTCGCCAAAGCCTCGCCGCTTGGGGTTACCTCCATGACGTGGAGTTTGAGTTGTAGATTTTGCAGCAATGTGGCTACAATGCATTCATTGCCTGGGCATTGCTAATCTTATTCTTCTTTGTGAAGCTCTCATTTAGGCGCCACTGGCGCCTCTTGGAGAGCAAGTTACTATCCGTGGACCTTGAACGGGGTGGACGACCTCTCTTACTCAGTATGTCTCTTTATGGATGCAATCAAGTCACATGACATGGCCTTTTGAACCTAGCTTAAATAAATAGAATTATATTGTTTATAAATTGTAAACAAATTAAATAACAGGTTGCTGTCACTTTCTTCAAAAACCAGTTTTAATACTCTTATTTTTCGATTCTATTTGCTTTAAACTAACTTTAACTAACTTAACCTAGCCTAATAAGTGTTTCTGTCACCTTTGAAAGTCCCTTCCCTTTAATAGCAGTATTTAGCACAGCTTTCATTGTTGCACCTAGGTCTTAGAGGAATCCCGTCTA
>JABUQX010035879.1:62500-65000 GCA_015478945.1 Trachelipus rathkii | reverse complement strand
GTACTTGAACAAATTTTAGAGTACTTGTACTTGTACTTGTACTTGATCAATTCTATAAAGCATACTTGTGTACTTGAACCCAAGCCTGCCTTATACTATTGTTATTACAATGGACGCTATTCTCTCTGAATTCTCAAGTGGAGTACCTGATCCTTTGAGGAGAGCTTATGCGACTCGTCCTCCCCACAGTCTCATCCTTTCACTATCCAATTCTCGGAGCAGACTTAAGATATACTCAATATTTCATGTACTCCACTAGTAAAGCCTGGAACAATCTTCCTTCATCTATTTCCAACTACTTCCTTTGTCCCAAACACTTTCAAGCACAGCTTATCAGGTCATGTCGACCTTTGATCTCGCTTTGGATTATGGCTCTCCCCAACTCCGGTGGAATTTGGCAGGCCTCCAGCCTTTCCCCAACGATATATATATATATATATATATATATATATATATATATATATATATATATATATATATATATATATATATATATATATATATATATATATATATATATATATATATATATATATATATTTGCTATATATAACTATATATATATATACAGTGGCGTATTTAGGGGGAGGCCAGGGGATATGGCCCCCGAAATTTATTAGACTTTAAAAATTTTAAGCATCATCCTATGCAGAGTTGTATTTTATATAATTCGTCGCAATCAGGAACAAATCTCGTAAGTCCTTTAGTTAAAACTAAACTTGAAGCCATCAAAGAAAATGCAACATATACCCAACATTCCTTCTTCCAACCCACAGACTTAATATCGCACATTCATTTTTATAAGATTTTTGGATGATTTAATATCAGCATTAGGAGAGAGGTTTTAAATCATAAAGAAATTATATCTTCCTTGCAATTTGTCATACCGAGCAGGTGTAATGTACCATATGAGAAGATTAAATATTTGTGTAGCTTCACAAGGAAGATCTAAGCACAATTGAAGATTTAGTAAAAGCAGAATGGGGTTTATGGAAGTTGAAATGGCATCACAGCACAGATCGTCCAAAAACAGCAATAGACGGACTAGTTTCTTGTTCGCAGTCACAATTTCCAAATATTTACATCTTGTTGCAAATACTGGCAATTTTACCCATGTCTACTGTTACAGTAGAAAGAAGTTTTTCAACATTAAGACTTCTGAAAACCTACTTGAGAAATTTGCCCTCCTCTACATACATTGAAATATTGAAATAAAAACTGAAGATATTATCTCGGACTTTGCTCACTCTCATGCCCGGCGATTAAATTTAACAATTTAGGTAAGGTGATTTTAGTAATTTATATAAATTATTCCTATTTTTTCTTAGAAATTTAATATTTGGTCCATCCACTTTATATATATATATATATATATATATATATATATATATATATATATATATATATATATATATATATATATATATATATATATATTTTTTTGTTACTATATATATATATATATATATATATATATATATATATATATATATATATATATATATAAAAGAAACGATTTTTGTCTGGCCCCCCCGAAAAAAATTTCTGGATACGCCACTGTATATATATATATATTGCACACGACTATATATACAAAACGCATAACCGGACCTAACCTAACAAATCCAACCTAGCCAAACCTAACGTTACCTAGCATACGAGAAAATAATTCGGGTAATAAGTGACTTCGAACTGAACAAAAAAATATAATAAATTAGGCATATTATTTTGAACCGTTCACTAGTAATTACCGTCGAAAAGTTGCAAATATAGGCAGTTAAAAGCTGTAATATACCGTTATGTCCATGCATAATCTAAAGGGTTTTCAATCAAGTTTTATTTTCGGAAGATTTTTTTTAAAATGTCAATGTGTGACACAACTTTTGTCAATATTTTAATATTACATTGGAATTTCCTTGTTGGACTACTTAGCAAAAACATATGAGAGAATACTAGAGAGAAGTCTGAGAATTTTAGTGGAGGTCAGACTGAGGGAGGAGCAGCACGGATATAGAAAGGACAGAAGCACGACGGATCTCTTGTTCGCCTTGAAAAACACGTTAGAAAAGGTATGAGGATATAATAAATGAGCATATATGGCTTTCATAGTTCCAAGGAAAGCTTTTGATTTAGTGCCTATGGAGAGACTGTGGAGAGTGCTAAAGAGAGAATTGACAGTGGGTAAAAAGTTGAGATCTATCCATTGATTGGGAAAGGTCTCATTCAGGTGTTCACAAACTGCAGCACTAAAGTGTGCAGGAGCCCCATCATGCATAAACCACATGTTTTGGCGCAACTGAAGAGGTACATCATTAAACAAGGTACGGAACTCATGTTTCAAAAAGTTTAAGTAGATTATGCCATTAAGCCTGGGAGGAAGCTCGAACATAAGTACATGATCATGGAAAATTCCTGCCCAAATGTTTACTGAAAACTGATGTTGTGAACGATTCTGTTTAATGGCATGAGGATTCTCGTCTGCCCAAATGTGGTCCGTTAT
>JABUQX010035879.1:47500-60000 GCA_015478945.1 Trachelipus rathkii | reverse complement strand
AATAAGGATATTAATGTTGGAACTTTTATCAATTTATTAGCATTATTATTATTATTCAACAAGGATATTAATGTTAGAACTCTATATATTAATTTTGATCAAGTATTGCGAATTCTGCGCTAAAAATTATTTATAAACTTTACATTAGTTTTGTATGCAAAAATATTATAATTTTATTTGGTAATCTGGATACCGTCCAGACTAGATATATATATATAATGCAAAGTTATGTATGGGGCTTTTTGCCTAATCTCTCGTGCTTTAAATATCTATTAAAATATTATAAAGGAGTACTTTTATCTTTTCATCAGAAGCTCACTTCATTCGCCTTGTAATACTTTCTTCAGAATTGAATTGTTAGAACTTATAAGGAATAGATCTTTATCTTACTAAACAGTGAGATCATTAATCCCCTAGACAACAGTATTAGATCTTTATTTACAAGAACCCGCAAGAAGCAATCGGCCCTTCTTGACAAATTGGTTGGCCTGTCCGAAAAGTTCTATTTTCTCCTGACTCTTTGTATAACTATTCTCAACGATGGACCTACAAGCGATAGCCCAATTAGCCAAGGATCTTGGCCTTAAGAACAAAGAAGCTGTAGAGTTCATCAAAGAAAGGGAACGTGCTTTCGCCGAAGAAGCCGAACGCAAAGCTATCCTTAGGGAAAAAGAGATTCAAGCTAAGAAAGAAGAGATTCAAGCTAAGAGAGAAGAAATTCAAGCTAAAAAAGACGAAGCCGAACGTATTAGAGCAGAAGCCGAATGTGTTAGGGCAGAAGCCGAGCGTATAAGAAGTCATGAACTGGAACGTATCAGACTTCAAGCGCAATTACAACCACCCGTTGTAAACAACGGTGGCAACGGTCATCTCAACGCTAAAGTACCTAATCTAGCACCATTTAACGAGGCCACCGACGAAATGGATGCCTATATTCAAAGGTTTGAGAATTATGCTACAGCCTCTAGATGGGATGCCGGCTTGTGGTCATTATATTTAAGTGCACTCCTTACTGGACGCGCCCTGTCCGTATTTAGTAACCTCCCATCCGAAGATACGACTAACTTTGCTAACCTCAAGCAAGCACTATTAACTCAATATTATTATACGGAGGAGGGTTATCGAACTAAATTTAGGGACGCAAAACCGCAGGGAGAAGAAACTCCTCTTCAGTTTTTGAATAGAATCAAATCCTATTTAACAAAATGGATTCAACTGTCGTCTTTTGACGCAAATTATGAAGGAGTAGTGAACCTAGTCACCTCCGATCAATTTCTAATATCTTGCCCCAAAGATTTATCGGTCTATCTTAGGGAAACTGGACTCTCTGATATAGAGTCACTGGCATCTCGCGCTGATAAATATCTCCAGGCAAGAGGTAGAAAATTGAGTCTCAAAAAGATCGACACTAGTATACCATTTCTGCCCCCTCTTAACGACAAGGATAAAAGAGGTATAAATCAATATGAGGGCCAACAGATTAATTCCAAAACCTGCGGAAATTGTGGAAAGAGGGGTCATGACCATAAGACCTGTTATTCATCCAGAGACGGAAACGGTAATTTCAAACAAAAGTATGGCAGGAATTATAATCACGATAACAAAACATGGAATTCGAGACGTCAGGGCCACAACGAAATTAAAAACGCTGCGACACAGATTATTACCCGCCCCCAGGATAACGTTACCGCTTCTTGTTGTTTAATCAACGAAGAGATCGACGACGTACGCAATTTCATCCATGATGGCAAAATCAGTGTGGAAGGTAAATCTATACCGGTAATATCCCTGTCGTGTCGACAAATGTCAAAAGACGACAACCGAATGCCCGTTACATATGGAAAGGTAAACGGTCAGCGCGTCAACGTTTTAAGGGACACGGGATGTAGCGGCGTAATTGTTAAACGTAACTTCGTCAATGAAGAACAACTTACAGGGAACTTCAAGAAAATGTTACTGATCGACAATACTTTAAGGATAGCACCGGAAGCGCATATTTTTATCGAGACGCCATTTTATACAGGAGAGGTAGAAGCACTCTGTTTGGATGACGCACTGTATGATCTAACGATCGGAAACATCGAAGGTACCCTCGGACCCGAAGTCATCGACGTTGAAAAAAAGGTAGCGGTGGACTCTAAAGATGCTACTAGCAATGATTATGGAAATGAGATAACCAGTGTCAGGAGTATCCAGGGAGACGACCCTGTTATCTGTAACAATGACGAGTCGGTAAAGCCCTCCTGCGCCTTAAACGAGGTGAATCGACAAAACGAACCCATCGGAAGTAGTTTACTTAGTTCAAGCACTGATGAATCAAATCCAGATGCTTGTGGAAGGAATGACTCCGCCTTACATCCTTTTAAAATGAGGTTATCCACGGAACAAGGGTTGGAGATTAAGAGGAATGAACTATCAGACCTACAAAGGTCCGACGAAACACTTGGGAGAATACGCCACTTAATCTCAGTCGGTGATAGAAGGTATAAAATAGAGAGGGGTATATTATATAAGTGTGAAGTCCGTAACGGTATTCAAGAGGAAAAGGTCGTAGTACCGCATAAGATAAGGAATTCCCTAATGGAATTGGCCCATGACGCGCCTTTAGCGGGACACCTAGGCATCAAAAAGACCTATGATAGGATAAGGACGTGTTTTTATTGGCCGAGGCTTTACGATGATGTCACTAGGTACTGCCGTTCATGTGATATATGCCAAAAAACCTCGAGGAATATAAGAATGGCGGGCGCACCATTAACTAAGGTACCTATAATCAATGAACCCTTTAAGAGGGTGGCCATCGATTTGGTCGGGCCTATAAATCCCCCTTCACAAGAAGGCCATAAATTTATATTGACGCTCGTTGACTACGGGACACGATACCCCGAAGCAATTCCCCTCAAAAATATAGATTCCAGGACTGTGGCTGGTGCTTTAGTCGATATCTATAGTCGCCTTGGTATACCAGAAGAGGTATTATCGGACCTTGGAACTCAGTTCGTATCCGGATTAATGAAAGAGGTCTCGAAAATACTAAAGATTAGGCAGATACATACTTCCCCCTATCATCCAATGGCAAACGGACTATCCGAAAATTTCAATGGCGTGCTAAAAACAATGTTGAGAAGATTGTGTGACGAACAGCCGCGACAATGGCCAAAATATATTAATCCTCTATTGTTCGCCTATAGGGAGGCACCGCAAGCAAGTACAGGTTTCGCGCCGTTCGAACTCCTTTACGGTAGGACTGTACGCGGACCGATGAAAATTCTAAAGGAATTGTGGCTGAAAGAAGTGGATCACGGTGTGGAAAATACCTATCAATACGTATTCAAGTTAAGAAAGAGATTAGAGGAAACTCTGAAGATAGCCAAGGAAAATTTGGAGAGGTCTCGTGACAGATATAAACATCATTATGATAAGGGAGTAAGATGCAGAAACTTATTGCCAGGGGATAAAGTTTTAGTGCTGTTGCCGACCACTTATAATAAGCTATTGATGAGGTGGAAGGGACCATACGTACGCTGTTGTTGAAGCAGTTGGTGGCTGTAATTATAAGATAAAATGTAAGGAGAAGGTAAAAATTTACCATATTAACCTGCTAAAAAAATATGTGGAAAGAATCGAAGAGGTAAACCCTGAGAACGCGGATTCAACACTGGCCGCTGTTGGAATACTGGAGGACGACGATGAGGATTCTTTCGATCTCCCGGGTGGAATTATGGGGGGGCGAATTAGCGAGGAAGCCAGTGAAGTCATCATAGATAAGAATCTTTCGGAGCAAGAAAAGGAAGAGGTGAAAGTGATGCTGCGCCGCTTTACAAACATATTCACCGATAAACCAGGGTGTTGTAGGAATTCCAAACATAGAATCATACTCACTAGCAGCGATCCTATAAAATCTAAACCGTATGCCTTACCTTATTCGGTTAGACCGCAAATCAAGATGGAAATTCAAGATATGCTGGATTTAGGCATAATACAGAAATCAGACTCGCCTTACGCTTTCCCCATCGTTGTGGTAAAAAAAAAAGATGGGTCAAACCGGGTATGCGTCGATTATAGGAAGTTGAATGATATAACGATTTTTGACCCGGAGCCAACGACCACAGTGGAGGACTTGTTCTTCCATTTTGCTAAGGATAAATTCTTTTTGAAGTTCGATCTTTCGAAAGTGTATTGGCAAATCCCGATTCATAAAGAAGACATTCAGAAAACAGCGTTTGTAGTCCATGAAGGACATTACGAGTTCCTTAGGATGCCCTTCGGTTTAATTAACGCCGGTGCAACACTTACAAGGGTATTAAGGAACGTAATCGGGGATATGCAATTCACAAAATGTTATATTGACGATATCATCGTGCATACCCAAGACTGGAAAACTCACGTTAGAGAGTTGGAGGTCCTGTTTACCCGACTGGGTGATGCCGGATTTACGGTAAAACCCTCCAAATGTGTTATAGGATCAGGAAGCGTAGAGTTCCTTGGCCATAAGTTGAGCTACGGTTATAAGGGTTTACAGAAGGAAAACGTGAAGAAAATTAGTGATGCGATGAGACCTACGACTAAAACAGAGGTAAGATCTTTTCTCGGCCTAACCGGGTATTATAAGGCCTTCGTTCCAAATTATGCATCAATCGCGTGTCCATTATTTGATCTACTCAAAAAAGGGAGCCCTAGAAAGGTTAAGTGGGAGGATAGCCATCAAAAGGCGTTCGAAGTCTTGAAGATCATGCTTACAACTTCCCCTGTTTTACGGCTACCCGATGTGAGTAAAGGATTCGTTATACAAACTGACGCGTCGCAAGAAGCTATAGGCTCTTGTCTCTTGCAAGAGTACGAAGATGGAATATTCCCGGTGGCTTATGCTGGAAGGAGGTTATCCGAAACTGAAAGAAGATGGAGTACTATCGAAAAAGAAGGTTTGGCCATAATTTTTGCCGTAAAAAAATTTGATAATTATATATATGGTAAGGAATTCATCCTACAAACCGACCATCGTCCGCTTGTATATATGCAGAAGGCAAAATTCACGAATTCAAGAGTGATGCGTTGGGCCATGATGTTGCAAGGTGTGAAGTTCACTCTCCAGTCCGTAAACGGGAAAGATAACGTGATAGCCGATTTTTTATCTCGGCAGGTTAATTAACGACATAGAAGCATCATACCCCAATGTCGTCTTAGAAGGGGGGTGTGTCACGTTACGAGAACGCCGAGGTCGAGAACTTGAGCTTCACCACTCACGATCGGCTAAAAAGACTGCATCAAATATCTATTGTCTAAATTATGGAAGAATTTATTATTTTATCAATTTATTAGTAATATTATTATTATTCAATAAGGATATTAATGTTGGAACTTTTATCAATTTATTAGCATTATTATTATTTAACAAGGATATTAATGTTAGAACTCTATATATTAATTTTGATCAAGTATTGCGAATTCTGCGCTAAAAATTATTTATAAACTTTACATTAGTTTTGTATGCAAAAATATTATAATTTTATTTGGTAATCTGGATACCGTCCAGATATATATATATATAATGTTAAATTATGTAGTATGGGGCTTTTTGCCTAATCACTTGTGCTAATAATATCTATTAAAAATATTATAAAGGAGTACTTTTATCTTTTCATCAGAAGCTCACTTCGTTCACCTTGTAAATACTTTCTTCAGAATTGAATTGTTAGAACTTATAAGGAATAGATCTTTATCTTACTAAACAGTGAGATCATTAATCCCCTAGACAACAGTATTAGATCTATATTTACAAGAACCCGCAAGAAGCAATCTATATATAAGAATATATATATATATATATATATATATATATATATACTATATATATATATATATATATATATATATATATATATATATATATATATATATATATAACTCTATATATATATATATATATATATAATTCTACCTGTAAAGCACGCAGGTGAACGATGCTCCAAAGACCAAGGAAATCTTAAGACAAATGATCCTAACGTTACTTTCGAAACCCGAGACGAAAATACCACTCGAAAGCACCAACTGTATTATAAATCGTTGGAAAATTCTCTGTTATTTGTAAAACATACCAAAAATGCAGAAGAATAGTACATGGCTAATATACTTTGCGAGATTCTTTCACAAACTTCTTGAGGTAACTTCAGAGTGAAGAGGATCGCCACTCTCCCAAATCTACTTCTGGGATAAATGCTAATGATGCCTTGGGGTTAATTGCGCAAACAAACAAGCTTTTCCAATAAAATTTTATTTTCAAATCTCAATCCCGATTGCCTAAAAGTACAAAAAAAAATGAAATCAATAATAGACAAAGAAAAATATAAATAGTGAAATATACATAAGGTTTCATAAAAACTCAAAAATTAATAGGCACACCGCTCAAAAAAAAAACTTTATATACTCTACAAAAATATTACAGTATGGACATGGTGGATATATGATTTTCAGCCACTTATAATACACCAATTTAACTACATTCATAGCTATCAACACACAAATTTTCAAATCCATGAAATGTTATAAATAAAAATTTGAGGAACAAAAATACTGTAATCAAAAAAAATATACGAAACCCAAATTTTACTAACGATACATTATGAAGACAATAGTTTTATTCATTATTTGAAGACGAAATATCACTCAATCAAGCGTACCAACTGTATTATATAAATCGTTCTTCTCGATCTGTTATTTGCAAAACATACCAAAATGCAGAATAGTACATGGCTAATAAACTTTGCTTGTCAATGAATTATTGTACAATATTTTTCTATTAGATTTTTATTATCTTTAAGAACATTACTTACAATTTTGCAAACAGTCAGGATGCAATATTGGATCACGATTTTACCTGGAAGTAAATGATAATCAAAAATACAAATGTTCAATTTTATATTAAAAGTTTTAATAGCAAATTCTGATATATATATATATATATATATATATATATATATATATATATATATATATATATATATATATATATATATATATATATATATATATACATATATACTATATATATATCTATATATATATATATATATATATATATATATATATATATATATACCACAAAAAGGTAATTCTCTCTCTCTCTCTCTCTCTCTCTCTATATATATATATATATATATATATATATATATATATATATATATATATATATATATATATATATATATATATATATATATATATATATATATATATATATCTGCTACTCTATATATATTCTGCTCCTTAGATAGTGTAAAGGATACCAGAGAGATGATGGGACGTACATCGTCGAGGACACCGCCGGGATGCCTTGCGTTATGGCGTACTCAAACAGGAAGAAGATAACAGTTTATTATCCTACTGATAGAAAGAATGAAAAATATACGGTAAATATATATATATATATATATATATATATATATATATATATATATTATAAGCCATACATATATATAATTTTTATATATGCTGTGCTATATATACTATATATGACCAAAAATCGGTCCCGATCTAACTAACTAACTAACTAACTAACTAACTAACTAACTAACTAACTAACTATATATATATATATATATATATATATATATATATATATATATATATATATATAGTGTATGGGTAATTATATATAATGATAGATAAAAATATAATATATATATATATATATTAAACCAGGGCTTCGAAGCCAGTAAATTTTTTACCTGAGCTGCGTCATTTTAAAATTAGCCGGCTTCTCCAGTCCGGCTCCGGCTCAAGCTCCAGCTCCGGCTCAAGCTCCGGCTCAAGCTCCGGCTCCTACTCTGGCTCAATCATTTTAAAATTGTTCTCTATCTATACACATGATATTAGTTCTTTAAATTATAAAATTTTATGGTTATAATATAGATTGGTTTGTTCGTGACACCTTTATTTTGATTTACATTTTAAAATTAAAAAAAAAAATATATTGAAATTTAAAAAAATATATAAAAATAAAATAAATTATAATTTGCTTTCTTTCTAATTTTTAAAATAATTCCTCTTTGAACTATTTGAGAATATGCAAATAATTTTATTCAAGACTGTTAAAAATAAAACTTTTTCAAAGAAATTCTCCATTAACGATGCCCTAATTCAAAAATACGCTCTCAACATATCTACTGCCTTATATAATTCTACTTTTGTATTTTTCCAGAGGATTTTTGGGATGAAGTTCTTTTATTAACTTTTTTTGTCATTTTTCAATCTCTTTTCTGCGTACTTCAATTGTCTATTAATATTGGCTTCTTCATATTCATCTGATAAAATACCTCAAGAAAGAATTCCTGACCCAGATTCCTGCTCGATAGTGTTATTTATTTTAAGTCCTAGTTCAAAAAGAGCATTCCTAGCTTTTAATATCAGATTTTCAGTCTGAAGAAGATTCTGAACTTTTATCAACATAGATGGACGAAAAAATATCTTGAAATAGTTAACATGCTTTCCTTTTTCCTTCTTTCACGGATTTTTGTCATTTGCTAGAAAATCTTCTCTATTTTTAATACATCGATTAGATACTTCCATTCTCTATAAAATTTTTCAATAGTCAAGTCTTCAGCCTGAATTTTCTTTGTTGTAAATTATTATATTGTAGGATAAGGATATTTCAATAATTCTCCGAAGGTTTCAATTTGCTCTTATTGACGGTTGGGAAGAGGAACTTCAGGTATACCTCACATTTCCACCTTGACTCTTTAAAACTTCAATTAATTTTTTGGACACATGCTACTTTTGCTATTTGTCTCGCTTTCGTTTATAAGATTTGCTGCAAGAGTATTGTAAAGTGTGAACTATTCTCATCATCCATGTATTCAACATTAATGTCATGGGAACATAACATTTTCATACTTTTGCCATGTTCGTTCTGAAAATCAACTAGTACCTCTTCTTGTCCTTGTTAATTTTTCAAACGTGCTGATCATATTTGATGCGTTATCCGTAATTATGCTAATATTGATTTCGAATTCTTTGAAACCATCACCAACAAGTTGTTGGATATTTTTCACTGAAATGTTGTGATTGGTATCTCTTATTGCTAACGTTTTAGCAATATTGTTTTTATCTTCATCAACATATCTATTATTTATTAATGGCGATATAATGTACTAGTACCTTTACCCTTGTACAAGCATGCATTTTCAAATGCATTTTTTTAAACTTTCTTTTTGGTTATACATACCATACGCTTCTTCTAGAACCATTTTACGAATGTTTTTTCTAAATAAAGGCTGCCAGTTTCAAAGCCATTTCTAAACACAGTCTTTTAAATCCTCCACTTGCCAAAAAATATAATATATATATATATATATATATATATATATATATATATATATATATATATATATATATATATATATATATATATATATATATATATATATATATATATATATATATATATATATATATATATATATATAACATAATATATATATATATATATATATATATATATACATATATATATATATAATAATATATATATATATATATATATATATATATATATAACACTATATATATATATATATAAATATAATATATATAATAAATATATAATAATAATATATATGTAATATGAAATATATGTCAGTTGTCCACCCTATACTATATATATATATAATATCTTTCTTATATTCTTATATTATATATACCATATATACTGTATATATATATATATATATATATGTTAAATACATATTAACTGTAATATATGTAATATATATATATATATATATGTATTAACTACTATATAATATATATATATATATATATATATAATATAATATATATTTATATATATATATATATACACTAACTATATATATATATATATGTATATATAACATATATATATAAATACTGTAGTAATAATAAGTAAACAGTACTATTTGTATATATATATATATATGTATATGAAACATATATATATATACTTATATATAACATATATATATATATATATATATATATATATATATGCTCTTTCATATATATATATATATACTAAATACTGTAGTAATAATAGTAACAACACCGGCCAACAAATTTTAATTTGTATTTCTATTTATTATGACCCGATATTTGTTCCTTATGTATATTGTGGCACTGAATGGAAATATCATAGTTATATTATTTCATATTTAGCATCTTTAGAAACAATAATTTAGCACCTAAAATTAATTATTACATTACTTCCTAATGATCAACTAAAAAAATAAAAAATAGTATATTAAAACTGAACCATTTATTTTACATGAAACGTCCGCATCCTCACAAACACCAGTGCAGGGCCTCGGCATCCGCAATACATCACTAATAGGATAAATAAATGACTATTATCTTAGATATTAAATCACAAATTAAATTGCGTTACAAATGCGTAGATTGTTTATTATAAATGAACTTAATCAGTTAATAAAAAGGTATAGAGAATGGAGGAAACTAATCTATTAAGCAGGGCTGCGGATCCGGATCCTGAGCTGCAAGGTTTCCGGGTGGAGTCGGAGCAGGAGCCGGAAATCTTTAGGGGGTAGAGCCGGAGTCGGAGAAATAAAATATTACTCTATAAACGCAAACTGACGACGTTTTTGATGCAGAGCGCAGTTGTGTCTCCTCCAGACGACGTGGCTGTCTCTGGTAAATGTGACAGAGATAATTTAATTGGTGTTTTGGACTTGATTTGGGAGCAAGGAACATTTTCCCTCCGATTCGCCTTCGACGATCTCACAGACTCTTGGTACGTTGACCAATTCAGCTTTGTCTTCAACACTTCAATGTCCGCCTACAAGGAAGCTGACAAAGGTGAGTGAGTAAGAGTCATAATATTAAATCAACACTCAAGAGGTTTGATAATGTTATCATTCAATGCTTGTGAGTTTACACATCAGATTTTTTTTAATCTCTCTCTCTCTCTCTCTCTCTCTCTCTCTCTCTCTCTCTCTCTCTCTCTCTCTCTCTCTCTCTCTCTCTCTCTCTCTCTCTCTCTCTCTCTCTCTCCCGAATTCAAAAGTAATGAAGTCACTATGTTAGAATTATTTAGTTATTATTATTATTATTATTATTATTATTATTATATTATTATTATTATTATTATTATTATTATTATTATTATTATTATTATTATTATTATTATTATTATTATTATTATTATTATTATTATTACTTTGTAGTAATTTTAATATTATAACACTATTCATCACTATTATTATTATTATTATTATTATTATTATTATTATTATTATTATTATTATTATTATTATTATATATTATTATTATTATTATTATTATTATTATCACTTCTATATTATTATTATTATTATTATTATTATTATTATTATTATTATTATTATTATTATTATTATTATTATTATTATTATTATTATTATTATTATTATTATATTATTATTTATATTATTATTATTATTATTATTATTATTATTATTATTAGTGGAGATGGTAAAACTAAAGAGCATTGAAAAGAAACGTTTCTGGGCAACGAGTCACGCTCGTTCTTTCCGTTGCCTCCTTCTTCACGACGTGTCTCTCGCAGACGAAGACGAGAATTATTCAGCCACCATCCATTTTGACGAGGCCAGGGTTCAAGCCCTCACTAAAACTGAACATTTTAAGACTCGTAAGTTATTATTATTATTATTATTATTATTATTATTATTATTATTATTATTATTATTATTATTATTATTATTATTATTATTATTATTATTATTATTATTATTATTATTATTATTATTATTATTATTATTATTATATTATTATTATTATTATTATTATTATTGTTGTTGTTGTTGTTTACTTATTTGCAGCTAAGCACTGTATTCATCGCGTACACCGAGACGAAATGGTTCTGATAAACTTTTGTTTCTATTTCTACACTTGTCGGCTACCGAATTTTCCGCTACTTCAAAATCAAGAAATTCGAGTATGGAATATGGAATTATGGAATAAGGAATCCAAATCTTTTCAAATTTTGGAAAGAAGTTTAGATAAAGTTGGCTGATATCTCCTTCATGTAATCAATCACCGCATTCAAACAAATTTTCAATTATAAAAATTTATAAAAAATATAGAGGAAATTTAGGTTATTAAAGCTTATAGATTAAAGCAATAATATTATTGGATCATAATAGTGATTATAAGCATTAAAAAGTCTAAAATAAGGACATATCAAGAGAGCAATATCGCCCCCCAAAACTGTCTTCCATTCTACAATACAAATTTTTTCGAACAATTAAGCAAATAATAATAATAATAATAATAATAATAATAATAATAATAATAATAATAATATAATAATATTTATAATAATAATAATAATAATAATAATAATAATAATAATAATAATAATAATAATAATAATAATAATAATAATAATAATAATAATAATAATAATGCACTGAGAAGACAAATAAAATGTTGACAAAATTTTGAATTATAGT